>CAJNJA010009076.1:0-27391 GCA_905231915.1 Symbiodinium necroappetens | reverse complement strand
GCAGCAGCAGCAGCAACAGCAGTGGTGGTAGTAGTGTAGTAGCGGTAGCACTAGCAGTAGCACCAGCAGCAGTAGAATAGCAGTATCACTGGGAGTCGTCGTCGCCGTGGTCGAACTACTAATTACTAGCAGTTCTGGTGCGAAAGTGCTGATGGTACTGGTACGGTACTGGTACTCTACACCTGCGCACACACACACATGCAATCACACTGCAAGACAGTTTCCAAGTCTCATATGAGAAAGCCCTTAGAGTTTTGGCTTTCAGGGTTTGGGGCCTAAGGCTACAATTAGTCACGTGGTGCCCCCGGACAGCGCAGTTTTCGGCTTATTCGCCAGTTCCTTTATCAGGCCAGGAGAGATCAAAGGACACGCTGCTAGGGGGGGGCTGGAGTTGGCTACCCATAGGCCCCTAAGTAGTTCCTTTTTGGGATTGCCTGAAAGGATTCTAAATATAAAACATAAAAAGGAACTACTTAGGGGCCTATGGGTAGTTGGGATACTCCCGATCTAAACTGGGTTCTGGCTTTAGCACGTCATTCTGAAACCCTTGAGACTTATGTTGATCCCTTTTAGACTCTTGGCACCTTGCACAAAATAGCTGCCTTAGCAAGTAGATAAATTTTTGGGGGTACCGTATAAACCCTGAGGAATCGGATTGGTAATTGGAGGGGGGATACCTTAGATAGTACAATTATAATAAGGAGCCCCAAGGCCCGAAGGATGAATATTTTCTGTGTACATATTATATATGTATATATATATATGTACATATGTATAACTGTATATCAGATTGTCCTTGTTTCAATCGAGTCATGAAGGGTGCACGCCGTTCACAAGGGCCCAATAGACCACGTTAAGGACATGTATCAGGGCTCTACAACGGTTATATAGGGTTTGTTATACGCATAGCGGAAGGATCTTAAGAAGACAGATTCCTGAAACCTGCCTTATGTACGGCTCCGGGCCACCAGCTGAAGCATGATACCGAATTCGTGCGACCTAAGCTGTTGTCCATCCAACATCCAAAGAAGGATCACGAGATTTTGTAAGTAGAGTACTCTGTAAGGTGCTTGCTGCGGTACCTATGGACATCGCTCCTTCTCGCTATGGACAAAGCTACTGAGAATCCCGTACGAGCTACCCGTGATGTTCCAAGTTCGAGGCATGTGAATGGACAAATCAAGCGTGTAGCGACCCTCAACCTCACATACCTACACTCAGAAATTTCGCAGCCAACCTCTAAGAGCCCTGACCCTGGACAAACGCGAGCTCCCGAAAATGCGTAAACCGCGAAGCTGTAACACTTGAGACCTAAACCTCACCAAGCCAAACGTCCTCACCCTGAATCCAAAAGTCTAAAGCCCTTCTTCACTCAACCCATCTAGACCCTGAACGACAACGCCGTGGTGAGGATGCATGCGGAGGTGGCAACCGCCAGCTTCCGGTCCGATGTACCGCAGCCCAGGGCGAGGCGGTTTAGGGTTCAGGGTTTGGGGGCCGGGGAGAAGGGGTTTTGGTTTCGGGAAAGGGTCGAGGGTTGAGGATGGAGGGTTTAGGTCCATGGCGCAGACACCAGGCTGCAGGGCTGGCAATGGGCGGGTTATCATCATCATCGTCGTCATCATCAACATCATCATTCATCATCATCATCATCATCGTCGTCGTAGCAGCAGCAGCAGCAGTCGCAGTAGCAGCAGCATGTCGCTCATATACCAAGGTATGACGAAGGATTTGCACGTCAGTACAACTACGAGCCTCCAACAAAGTATCACTTTACCCTTCGCCGGCCTAGTTCATCTTTCGGCCCTAATCGACAACATCAATAAAAGTAATCAAAAGATTACCAAGCTGGTACAAGCCACTGCAATGGTAAGCCTCGTTTTTTCACTGAATTCAAATGCAGACAGCTGTGCATGTCCGACTTGTCAGGCATGGCCACCTTGATAGTTGGTCATCGAGACCCGAGCCTGACCCGAGCCTGAAAGACCGAATTTCTAGCCTCCTTACCCTAGATCTTTGATTAATTGTGAATCGTTGAGGTGGACGCTTTTGGTGTGTAGGCCCTGCGGAACCGGATGTCGCGGTTGTCCGCCAAGGAAAACCAAGGTTTTCGTGTAATAGAGTGGTCGGAATAGTACATTAACTAGTGGTAATATCCCCTCACAGTCCTGTACACGTACAGCGAATGCCAGAAAGTTGGAACATGGAATTAGGATGATTAGTGATTGCTGGGATTCCCTATAACTTACTTTAAGGGCGTCAGCATAATGATGTTTCAACTTTCTGGCCTGTACTATATTGCCGGAATGAACCCCGCAACAGTACTTACTCTGGCCATTCAGGCCGCTGTTTATCCCCCAAGCGGCATTTATCCTTGGGAGTTTGCAGTTGATGTCTCTGGCTTAGATCATATCCGTGGTACGGTTTATGTTGGTTGTGGTGGGTGCATGTAGAGCTACTTCGGAATAGCTGTGAGTGTTTATGTCGGGTGTCAGCTATCATGGGATATGGGAGTTTCGGAAACAAGATGAAGCCCTTTTGACCTTGCGAAGTTACATATGATTGTAGGTGCCGCATGGAACCGAAACCTTCAGTCGTAGGGCTTTGGGTATGTAGCATAGTCAGAATCAAGAAATACTATTGGTTATAATCTGGCTGAAGTCTTTCTTATTGCAGCTTCTGCACGTCCGCCAGGGAACCTTCCCCCATGCGCGCGGTGGCGGAAGCCATGACACGGTCTCCCGTGCCCGCGCGCGACTTCGACATCTCGCCAGAGCCGTGTCAAAGAGCCATACAAATTCCAGAACTCACGTAATTGGGGGAGTTAGGAGGATCTTACGTACGAGCATGTTCCCGAGGCAAAAGAAGAGCCAACCCAGTGCTCCCCAAACCCAAAACCCTCAACAGCTGTGCCACCCTCTGTCCATGGATTTTCTGGTTCTCTGCACTTGTGGCCCATAGACTCGATTGCGCCGGCAACCGCTACCTTTGAGGGGTCCAGGGCCCAGAGCCCCGGAGACCCCGATCTCCGAGTGATTGTAGGGCCTTAAGGCCGAGGGATTTTAGGGTGAACAAAGGCTCTAGGGGTTTAGGGCTTTGAAGGCTTCTGAGGCTTTCTGAGGCTTTTAGGGTTTAGGGGTAAGAATCCCCGAGGACACGACGGATGTCATCTACGCTGAGGATGAGGAGGTGGGAGCTTGCGAAAAGTATCGGCGCAAACCTTCACAGGCCCGAGGCGCAACACGCAGGGGAACCAGTTCAGTGCCCAGTCAAGTTTTGCAAAATCCCTAAACCCTTAAACCCCTAAACCCTACACCCTAAGCCGAAACTGTTTTCGAAATCCTGAAAACCTCCAGAGCACCCGAAGACTCATCCTATGCCCCTGCTGAACCTTTCATATCACCCCCGCAGGTCTTCCGAGAAACCGCTGTGAGGGAGCTTCTGAAGGTCGGCTTCCTTAGGCCGGCAGCAGCTTGAAAAGCGTCAGTTACCCAGAGAGCCCAAAACTTCCCTGAGTTAAGAAATAGATACCTTCAATCATGGTTGAGCCCAGAGATCCCAATACCCTTTAAATTCAGGAATAGGCCTTCAATCATTAATATCAAGGTCCCTATAATTTAAGGTATCATTCCGTATTTAAGGGCTACTGGGCTCTCTGGGTAGGGCTCGAGAGGACTCCCAGAGCAAGGGTTCCGGGCAGCATCGAAGGTATGGGAGACCTTTGGAAAGCCGAGCTGTAGAGGTTTCTTCTAGGCCTGGTCTCCTTGTATGCCCGAGGCCTGAAGAGGGCTTAGTTTGTTGGGCCCGGGTGCAGAAGGACCTAGCTATTTTTGGGGGGTTCGGATTCAACAAGGTCTTGGGAGCTAGGTTCGGGTTTCAGCAGGTTTGGAGCTTGGGGTTTGGGATGGAGTGTAACTGGGGCTCGAGGGCTTGAGTTTTTTTTGTCCGGGAGTGTTCCCCACAGCATAAGCCTAAATCATGTTTTTGCTTGAGTTCTTTGGTTCTTTGTTTCATGATGAATAAAGTACCTTTCACAACTGGCTGCCGTTGCTGTGTTGCAGTGGTTGTCAATGTTGCTGTATTTTCTTGGGGGGGAGGGTTTGAGGCTCAGGACTTTCAGGCTTGTGGCTCAGCTTTTCGCCCTGCCACCCCAGCATCTTGCGCCGAGCTGCTGGAAGCAGCGTCCTGGTTCATCACGACCAACCAAGCTGTTAGCAACCTTCATACCATCCCGGAGCACCCGTGTTGGCAACTTTCACCACATCGTTTTCCTAATGCATCTCAACTGCAGCACTGTAGCATCCGTTTCGTGCTCCGCAACCTTAGCCTTAGTACCGGCGAGCTTTGGTGAACATTTTCGGGTTCTTCAGTCCTGCAATCATTGGTTCTGTCCTAGGTCCTAAATGCAAGGTTTCCGGTTCAACAATCGGGGTTTGTGTGCAGGAGGACAGTACGCGGAATCTGATTGAGTCTCGAACTGGAATGACATGCTGCCACAACTGTGCAGCAACCCTATAGACCCTAAACCCTCTAGCGCTGAAGCCCTAAACCGCAATTTTCCTCGCGGCGCGTTCCAGCTATTTGTAAAAAAGCTGCTCTTGACAGTCAAAGACTGGAAGCCAAGTGGAGCCCTAAACCCTAAACCCTAAACCCTGAACCCCTAAACCGGCTCAGGGTCTGGGCATTGGAGCAGACCCCCGAATCCCTAAACCTTAACAACCCTGAACCCCGAGTCTCAGAAACCCCTGCAGTTTGGGCTGTAATTAGTAGGGTTGAGGGTGCAGGGTTTAGAACCCTAAACCCTAAACGCTACACCCTAAACCCCTAAACCCTAAACCTATGGGTATAGGGTTAAGGGTCACTCCGCAGCTTGCAGGCAAAATATCCGGGAGGCCGGTGATCTCTCCAACTGTTCAGGGTTTTTGGGTCTTTATCGAGTGTCTTTGGTAAGGGTTTAGGGTTTAGGGTTTCCCTAAACCCTAAACCCTAAACCCTAAGCTGCTTTGTTTCAGAGTTGTTTCAGGTTTGGGGTGGTAGGGTCCGTATTATGTTTGGGGCTTTCGGGGGCTAGTAATGGGGCCTGAGCAAACACCGATGCTGCTCGTTCGGGTTTCTGAATATCTGATTGGCTACAAAAACCCAAGACGCTTGTCACAACCGGAACCCGAATATTTTGTAACATGACAACACTGTAGCTTCCTTACTATGATCTTGCTTTTGGGGTCCCGGAGTCAGGCATCTTGAATCTCAGTATAAGGACCCTGAACTTAAAGGAATATCTTCGGGATCTTTACTACCCTGAAGCAAGGCTTACCGTTCAGGGCTTGAGGGGACCCGACAACGAAAGTGTGGGGTTCAAGCGACTATGCCACTATGTTCAAGATACAAGTCGGGATGCGAGCCCTGGAATGGTCAGAGCAACCTTACAACAAAAATTTACCCTAAACCCATAATCCCTAAACTCAACCCTAAACCCTAAACCCCTAAACCCTAAACCCCCAACCCCTAAATAACACTCCAAACCCCAAGAACACGAAGCTTCGATCTCACCCCCGAAGCCTTTGCTCCGAAAATCCCGGGACAAGATCTTCAAACCCAAGGTTAGGGTTTAGGGTTTTAGGATTTAGGGTTTTGGGTTTGGGATTTAGGGTTTAGAGTTAAGGATTTAAGGTTTAGGGTTTAGGATGTAGGGTTTAGAGTTTAGGATTTAGGGATTAGGGCGGGCACCCCGAACCTATAGAACCTGGAACTAAGCTTGATAATCCGTAAGCCCCGTGCTTGAACGAAGCTCGACTTTCCCAAGCCCGCAAGCCAACGGCCTAAACCAAGAAAGCTGGAGTCTTGATCCATGTTCAGAAGTTCAAACCCACGCGCCCAAAGCCGTCTAGTCTAAACTCTGCAGCCCCTAGCAGTAGTAGTAGTAGTAGTCGTCGTCGTCGTCGTAGTAGTCGTAGCAGTAGTAGTAGATTAGCAAGACAGGAGGCCTGCTCCCTACAAGAGCTTCTGTCTGATGCAGGGCCCTCGAACCCCTTGAACTCTGATGTGCACTCTAAACCCAGGGTTACAGGGTTTAGGAGTTTAGGGTTTAGGGTTTATGACTCTAAACCCAGGGTTACAGGTCTTCAGGGTTGTTAACGGATTAGGGCTCAGGGTTTAGACGTTAACGCCTCATGGATTCGGAGTTTCCGGCTGCATCTTGAGTGGTCATGAAAAAAGCATAAATATTTACCACTCCTGTTCCTTAGGGGTCCTTCATATCATTGCTATGCTACAATTTGCCCCACAACAGCAAACCTTATACCCTATACTGCCTGTACTACTCAAGGTCCCTGCACTAGATGCCAGCACTTTTGCAGGCAGACAACGGCCTTGGAGCTTTGGATTACCTCGCCAGACTGCAGAATGAGGCCGGAGGGCTGCTGCCTTAAGCCTTACCCTACCAAAACCTGCTTTTTTGTAGGGTCCCTATAAATTCCACATTAGGCTTTATAATAAGAACCTGCAAAAAAGTAGGTTATGGTAGCTTGATGAGCCTTATCTTTCAACATCGCTTGTTTGGTGCCCATCCCCAGGAACCTACTCGCCATCAAAACGTCGGTCCTCGCAGCTCGATGTAAACCCAAACTGTCTGGAGACGTGGGAAGCACACCTCACCAAAAAGCAAACCCTGCGTCTGCGCTCGTGTTACGACGACAGAACCCGGAAATTGCTACAGGCCTTCTGGGAATCCTAAAAGACGTAAGACCTGCACCAACCCTAAAGCTAAAAGTGCTGCCAGGGGCACGTCAACAAGCCGCTCCTAGTCCTGCTCGATGTGCGGATGCCGGGAATGGACGGTCGAGAGTGTGCCCTTCAAATCCAGGAATTAGTCAAGAAGAGGCTCGGCCGCACGACTTTACCTTGGGCTTAGGGTTTAGGGTTAAAGGGTTTCAGGAATCCTCGGAATAAAGGTTTAGGGTTTAGGGTTAAAGGGTTTCAGGAATCCTCGGAATAAAGGTTTAGGATTTAGGGTTAAAGGGTTTCAGGAATAAGGGTTTTAGGGTTTAGGGTTTTGGCTCTCAGCCTAAAATCCTGAACCCCAGAGCGCCCTATGCCCCAATCCCTCAACCTCTGTACTCTAAACTAAAATCATGCTAACAATCTCCAGGCCTCCGTGCCCCAAGACGCCCCTGCTTCAGTCTCCCGCTTGACTTGGACGATCCTAAACCGTTTTAGGGTGTAGGGTTTTACGGTTTTATGTTTGAGCTTTCGACTTCGACGTTGTTTTTCTGTTTGTGGAGTTACTCCATAGGGCTCCTTGTTAACATAGCGGCCTACCTAAACACTTACCGATACTATCTTGGGGGCTCCTAAAAAATAATTATGGTTAATATACCCCAAAACCCTATTCTAATTGTTTAGTCCCATACATAACACAATAGGCCACGTAACCCTGCTCGAATCATCACAGCCCCTGTATTGACTGGTGAGGCCCGTCCCTCGGATTTGGGCCTCGGCACAGCCGGTAGCCGTACTGTAGAACTCTACTCGCAGGATCCTTATGGGTTTAGGGTTTCGGGTTTAGGGTAGGATCCTTATCATCAGGACCCCTTAGGCCCTAGAGCCCTAGAGCCTTAGAAGACTAGCCCTCAGCTTGAAGAAGCCCTCTGAAACCCTTTCCAGAACCCTTTCTGACCTACACAGAGCCGCAAAAAGCTTGTTTTTTTTTTAAGATCAGACAAAAGGCCCTGAAATCCTTCACAAAGGACCCTTGGGTTTGGCCCTTCCGAGGAAGCTCCTCCGGAGAGAGCCCTACGTGGTTTGCGTCTCCTCCATTGCCAGACAGGCCTGGGTTTAGTGTTTTGGTTTTAGGGTTTTGGGGTTAGGGGTTTAGGGTTTATGGGGGGGTCTAAGGTTTGATGTTAGGATGTAGAGGTTGGGGTGCTAGGGTTTAGGATCGGGGATCGAGTGTTAAGGTTTACAGTGGTGTGTAGGGTTGGGATTCCACGGGGTGTTTGGGACATGTCGAGGGGTTTTAAAGGGTGTCCATAAGCTTTGCGTGCAATCAGGATTATTTGGGTTCCGGCTTAGCTGTTTACTTAATACAACACAAGCTAACTATTTGCGCCATGACCCAATGCAGCTGTTTCAATCTGTCTAGGTTTAAGGCTGATTCGGGGATTTGGCGTTTCACTGTTTATGGTGTTTTTGGGGTTCAAGGGTTTACGGGTGCAGCGCCTTTGCTTGATGTCGAGCTTAGTGTCTCAGCAACCAGAGATTCAGTATCGTGTTAAGTAACATCTCGTAGTTCTGGCATTCGTTCCTTACCATCTTCGTCAAAGAGGCCTTGGCCAAAAGCGTGTCATGCAAAACCTAGGTGTCATGCGAGCTAAGTCCTGGAAGGTGAGTTTCTCGGAATTCGCACGCTTCGTGCTCGGCATCAAGTAGAAGAGACAAAGCCAGACTTGGGTTCAGCTGCGAGCAGTGATCCTTCCTCGTCCTAACTGGAGTCCTACCGACCGCCTCCACTCTGTCGTCCGGTCCTGCTGGTGCAAATGGGGGTTTCCGAAAATACGGGACCCTAAAAAAGCACCCTCAATAGTAGGATCCTTAGTATAAGGCCCTTTGAATAAGGTTCCCTAATTTCCGGAAACTCCCAAATGATGCTTAGAGGATCAGGGGACTTGGTCAGCTAGGAGTACCATAGTTGGGGTTGTGAACACTTGTATTTGCAGATATACCTGAAGTATAGCATAGATGACCCTCCTTACCAAGGTCCGTCGTCCCTTATCAACGGCAACAAATATGGTTCCAGCTGACGTGAAGTATTCAAAACCGCAGCCTTGCCCCAAACCAACGAAATATGCCCTGCCTTGGCGGCTTAGCCGGAGTTTCGGCAAATGGTGAACCCAAGTAAGCCTTAAAAAGAACCGGACATTCTGAAACCGTCATGCCGAAGCCCTGGACAGAAAGACATGTGCTGCCCCTGAAGTATGGTACCTCTCGCAGCTGCATCAAAAACAGACTGCTCGTACAAATGATACTTTACAAGAAACCTAAGACCCTAAAGGCCTGGTTCTTCAATAGAAATGTAATAGAAACCTAATTAATCAGAACCTAATAGAAACCTAATGGAAACCGAACAGAAAGCTAATCGAAGCTTCATCGAAACCTCATGGAAACCTGAGGCCCTAAGCCCCAAGTCCGAAAGTTGCTGAGAGCAGGTGGAGGTTGACGAGGGTGGCGGCAATTTTCAAATCGTGCCGCGGGCAAAATCAAAATCTTATTACCCGAAAGCCCTAATACCCTAAAACCTGGACTGTGGACTCGTGACTCATAGAGTCATAGAGGGGCCTGAATAATTAGTTATGCTAGTCCCTTCTGTCCCGGAAAGAATATGATATGAGTACTCTCAAAAGCTCCACAACTCCTTTTCTAATTAATGAGGCCTCTACTTTCAGGTCAACTTGATTCTAGCGGAACAAAGAAAGGCCTTTTCTGGAATAGGTCGAGGGCTCAGGGTTTACGGTGAACGAGTTCAAGGTTACTCCACATATCAGCTATTGCTGCAGGTTCATAGCGGCTAGTGTTGCTACCCTTCCTCATAGTGTTGTGATTTCGAAGTTTCGAGACCCAACCACTCAACTCCCTGTTGTGTTGCCCTAAACCCTAAACCCTGAACTCTCTGCCGAGTTGACCGTGAGGCGTGATTTAAAGCTTTAGGTAATATAGAGGCCTAGATTATTACGGGGTTCCTTGTTATAGTCACAGTATAATATACCTTAAAACCCTATTCTAATACTGAAGGCCCCTATATTAAACCCTTTTAAAACCCCAAACCCTGAAAGCGTCTCGGACCTGGGAAGCTGAGAGGTCACAACTGGAAGCTGGCCCCAGTAGTTGGCCTATATAGTTATAGGGTTTAGAGTTTAGGGGTTTGGAGGTTCGTACGGTTTTAACATGGGGATAATTTTCCTTATGGCCCTAGTGTAAGTATACTGAAACGTAGGTCTTCTCTAAGTCAGCGATTCTAAGAAGGCCAACACAAGTAACCTGCATCGTCGGGGTTGGTTTAGAAGCTCCCACACAGCCTTGGACCCTCTGCGGATGTCAGAAGGTGATCTCGGCTTATGGCTTGAGGGGGCTGGTTGGCTAGGATAGGCGGTTCCTGCTTGAGAAGGAATCGACTTTGGTCCTGAAGCACTCGCCTGAGCCCGAAGCCCTCACACTTCACGCCTGTCTGGCATCCACATGTTGGGAGAACTCCGACAAAACTGCGCGCTAAGTTCGCCACCTGTCGTGATGCTTCATCTAAACCCTAAACCTTAAGCCCTGAACCCTAAACCCTAAACCCTAAACCCTAAGCCCTAAACCCTAAACCCCTAAACCCATGATACATCTTGCATGGGTCTACTCTGAGAGCCCCTGGCACCTCATCCTCGGGGGAGCTCCAAGAAGTGCCATGGAAATTCTTGGGTTTAGGGTTTAGGGGTTAGCGGTTAGGGTTTAGGGGTTTAGGGTTTAGGGTTTAGGGGTTCCTTCCCAGAGAGCCCAATACCCCTTAAATAAGGAATTATTCCTTAAACTATAGGGGCCTGAATATTATGATTTAAGGTCTATTCCTTATTTAAGGGGTATTGGGCTCTCCGGGAGAGCCTCTTTCAGGTGCTGCCGAAGCCTATCAACGTGCTTGGGCCCAGCCTGATGCTTTCGCAAATTCGAGTTTTCTTTTTCTCTAAGGGTTCTTTGTAAGGGTTCTATAAGGGCTTGGGTTCCGGGGTGGGGTTTTGATTCGGGGTTTGTGGATGCATGCGCAATCTGCATTGCGGGCATCAAAAAGTGTGTAAGCTGTTTTCTGTTCTCGGCGCATGGTCAACACACAGTCTCGCAGCAACCAACTTTCGATTATGTCAACTGCCTTGCGCTACGTCCTGCGTTTGTGCACAGCATAGAAAGATGTGTTCCTGCACTGGCAACGCAGCCGGGCAAACTGACACTGCTAGGCTATGGTCTTAATTGCTGTGTATAGAAGTGTCACTGATATTCGTAGGCCCACCCCCGCTACTCCAACAAGTCGCAGACCTTTCCCAATAGCCTTAAACCCCTCAGGCCATCTGGGCGAATCATGCTAATCACCGACATCAATGTACTGAGGCAGGCTTCATTGAGGATGCCTTCGAGCACCTACGAAAATGGTGGACACTAGGTCGGTCACATCAGCGCACATGCATGCCTTGAAGTTTGGGGCTAGTATGTGCGTCAGATTTTGGGGTGTGGTGCAGAGGGCATGTAGATATTGTAAACAGAAAAGAACCTCAGCCGGAAAGCGGAGAGTCAACATTTCATGGTGGTATGGACGATGATGTAGTTCTCCTGCGGCTGCTCCTGCTCCTCCTGCTCCTGCTACAGCTCCAGCTCCTCCTCCTCCTGCTCCCGCTGCTGCTACTGCTTCCTGCTGGCACTAGTCTTAGCAAGGCCAAGCGTGCCAACGGTTTTCTATCAATAGGCGCAAGCATTTCGTTCTCAATCCGTCCGCCGTTGGAGAAGCCCTTAATGCCGAACAGCTCCAGATAGATTCCGATAACCGCGGAGTCCTGCGATTCAGCCGATTCCAGGGCATGAACAGAAACACCCATGTGCTTCCATGGCGAGGCTGCGGCCGAGAGCTGCCAGCCTGGAAAGATTTTCAGGCAGACCAGCTCGAATCTGGGCGCGGTTTTGGTTCGTTTCGCTCTTTTTCAGGTTTCGGGGTTTGGCTTTGGTGCATTGGTGTCTCACCGTGTAGGGTTCGTGCTTAGGCACCCCGGCACGACGAATACGGCTCTAGTGCTGCTGCGTTTCATGTCTCTGTTACCAGTAGCTGCTCCTGCTCCTGTTCCTGCTACTCCTCCTACTACAGCTACTGCTGCCACCACCAACCACCGCCACCACCGCCAGCACCGCCACCACTACCACTAGTTACCGGTTTATCCATCCTCGCTCGTGCCGGACATGGGACGTGGGCACCTCTAAACCCCAAGCCTTTCCTCAACCCTGAACCCTCAATCCCCTCGATTTATGCAGTGCTTGGGTCGGCGTCTAGTGTTGGGTCGCGGCCGAGGACGTGATCGCTGCCGATGAAGAGCACTGTGGCACATACCAGTAGAACGAGTAATGGGATGGGGTCTGGGGGACAAGGTAAAAGCTGTTGTGCTGCAGAGGTTCTCCGGTTCAGGCTGTGGGGTTTGCAGCACGAGGGTTGGAATTTTGGGCACTGAAGTTTTAGTATGCTGTGGTCTGGACATGAGACAGCGAAAATGTGCATCTCTTCCTTCAAAACCCAGGAGTTTCGACGAAATACTGTGACTGTGTGTCCAGATGGGAACGAAGGGCCACTGGATGTAGCTTTGCCCCACAGTGTAATCTAAGCAGCCCAGTCCACACTGAACATAGTGGCCCGAATGATGACCACTCCTATTCCTTAGCGTTCCTTATTGCAAGCCACGAATGCTACTACATCTTACCCCCAGAGAACTGTTCTGATTATTGAGGGGCAGACGTCAGACTTGGCCTTACACTGTCTGGTACTCAGTGGCTACAACCCTGATCCCCGACTTGCCGAAGTCTGACAAAGACTCTACACACCTACTTGTAAAGGGGCCGGAAGAGTTAGAAATAGTAACAGACCATTAATAATAGTTAGTTAACGGTATCCCTTAAAGTCCCTACAAAAGTATACTTGACCACACGCCAAAACCACATTCTAATTGTTTCGGCCACTCCCTTACACCAATGCCCACAATCTAGCCCTTCCGAGGCCCGTCTGCCGAATGTCCTCGCAGATGGCCTTTGTCCAGGCTGTTCTGCTTGGTTGAGCCTAGTCGGGTCTAGGCATCATGGCGCGAGATTTTGCGCTTCCCGATTTAGGCTTTGGGCTAGAAGCATCTGTTTTCTTCAAGTGGAGTTCCCCAGATAACTGCACACAGCCATTGACGGCTGCCTCAATGTTCCATTGTATGGTGCGCATTCTGCATTCCCTCCGATGTGTACTTGGGCGAATCAAGCCGCTTCGAGCCCCTTAGCAGGGGTAGTCTCGGGACGCCTGACACAAGAAGTGTTCGTCGGGGTGCAGGGTTGTGTCGTTGCTTCTTGTGCGAAAAGTATTTCGAAGTCGCCATTCCGTTGCATGTCTATTTCGCAGGGAGCCATTCATGCCGACATGCAACGGCAGGTTCCGGCCAGGATTTCGCATGACACGTGTCTCACAGTTTCGATGCATGGGTTGAGGTATACTGGGATTGACTCAAGCGGTTCTCGGTTCTGATGGTGCCTTATTATAGTATGTGGTGCTACATCATGTTATTTTGTCCTTATACTGACTATGTTATCTTATACTATAGTATAGCAGATTGTATTATAGTATAGCAGATTGTATTATAGTATAGAATAGTATAGTATAGTATAGTCAAACATACTATACTCTGACATATTATTTTATATTACATTGCATTATGTTATATATTATATAGCGTCATGTTATCGTATGTTATGTTGTATTGCACATCCTTAAAACCGTTTCAGCTTTTCGAGAGCCTCGCGACGTCAGAGCTTCCCCCCCCCCACCCCACCCCCCCCACCCCGCACTTTCTCGAGTTTAGGGTTTGGGGTTTAGAGTTTAGGGTTTTGAGTTTAAGGTTTAGGGTTTAGATTACAGGGGACCTAAATAGACTTAAATAGTTCGTAGTATTCAGTATTCTGTCCTTATAGCCCCCATTACAGCTGAAGGACTCTGGGTGAAAGAGGCCTACAGTCTTCGTATAAGCCCTACGAAGCCCTGAATCTGAAATCCCCAAGAAAGTTGTTAAAAGCAGCTGCAAAGTTATCATCATCCCAGAAGCCCTTTGCAAGCAGACCTCCCTGGGCCACTGTCTAAGTTGGGATCCGATTTGGGGTCTGCGAGAAGAGCAGGAGAGTCGTAGAATCCAAGCAAAGTATTCAAAACTACTTCCAAGAGCCTCAGACCCTGCCCCTGTCCACCTTTGACCTCGTCAAACCTTGAACCCAAATCTGTACACAAAATATCAAAGCCGTTCAGGCCGGTGTCCTGCAAGACGCCGTAGTTGAAGTCGAGAGTCAGGTGGCGCCCAGGGCTGAGGGTTTCAATGGCTGGCTTCTGAGGCGCACAATTCCATTCGACGGTACTCTGCTTAAGCACCCACCGGAAAGGCCCGCCCAGTTGAGAACGTCATTGCTATTGTTATCAGTAGTCGTTGTAGTAGCAGCAGCAGCAGCAGCCGTGTAGTGATGGAAGTAGTAGGAGGTGGAGCAGCAGCAAGCGTAGCAGCAGTACTTAGCATTCAACGACGAAGGATGGGACAGGTGCAGCAGGAATAGCCGTAGCTGGTTGTAAGTGCATTGGTCTTAGTAATGGCCATTTCAGGAGTGCTGGTATGTTGACTGCAATCCTAATCCTCATACAGCAAGGAATCCCAGCAGCAGCAGGTGGCCTCACAAGTTTTCACGCTTGAGGGCTTGAGTGGGGGCGCTTAGTGTCGGACTACACTCCTTCGTACCCTAGCTTCTCCAATCTAAGCACACTGACGCAGCGGCCCGTTTCAGGCACCTTAGCATACGCTTCTAGCTTCTTCGGGGCCGCCTCGTGTAATCCTCGCATCAAGGCCTAAGGTCCCGTGTTTTACACCCGAAACTCATTGAGGCTCAACTCCTGAGAACATGCAGACTGTTGAAGGTTTAGGGTTTAGGGGGTTAGGGTTTAGGGTTAGGGTTTAGGGTTTAGACACTGGAAATCTTTTGTTGTTTAGACGGGTGGGGCTGGCACCTTCGAAAATAAGTGTCTAGTGCTGGTAAGCCCCATACTTCAGTCTTCGATTCAGAAGCCATGAAAGTTCTACTTTCGGCTTCTATGCCCCCCAAAACCCCTAAACCCCGAAACCCCAAACCCCAAAACTCCTAAACCCTAAGCCCCATAAAGCCTCTATGCCCCCCAACCCAAAATCCCCAAACCCACGAAATCTCCCCTTCTGACGATGCTCTGATGAAGTCCCTAAACCCTAAAACCCTAAACCCTAAGCCCCATAAAATCCTCGATGCTCTGATGAAGTCCCTGCTGCCAGGAGGAGCTGCTCGAGCAGCTCGGAGAACTGCAGGCCCGACGCAATGATTTGAGTACTTTCCCCCTTAGGGTTTTGGGGTCTTAGGGTTAAGGGCCTTTAAGGTTAAGGGTTTAGGGTTTTAGGGCCTTTAGGGTTCAGAGTTTGGGGTTTAGGGTTTAGGGCCTTTAAGGTTAAGGGTTTAGGGTTTAGGGTTTAGGGCCTTTAGGGTTCAGAGTTTAGGGTTTAGGGCCTTTAGGGTTTAGGGTTTAGGGTCTGGGGGCCTTTAGGGTTAAGGGTTAAGGGTTTAGGGTTAAAGGGTTAAGGGTATAGGGTATTAAGGGTTAGGGGTTAAGGGTTTAGGGCCTTTAGGGTTGAGGGTTAAGGGTTTAGGGTTTAGGGTTTATGTCTTCTTGCTGTGGTGGTCCCAATTCTAAGTATTGCACGATAGAGTATAACCTAGCACACTTTCGAAGATAGGACTGCTGACAAGTGGTCTAGACTTGGACTCGCTTTTCGCCTTCGAGAGAGAGAGACACTTTCGAAGGGTGGTTTTGGGTTTCGGGTTTAGGGAGTATTTCAGGCGCTTTCAGTAGAGTTTGCGACACTGGCTTTCGGATTTGGGTGGCTGCGAGGTGTAAGGCGTGGCCTTCTTGTTCTCAGCAGACTGGAGACGATGCGCGAGGGTGCAGGCAAGATAACCATGTGGGTAGTTCTAGAAATTAGGGTCCCTTTTTAGGTCCCAAAATAGTACGGCACCCTTATCAAAAGGACCCCCAAAAGGGACCCTAAGTTGGAGAACTACTTATGTAGCATTCTAGATTGTAAAGGCAGTCAGAGGTGCAGGCTTGTGTTTTGCCACTGGCAGCCTGCGATGCGGTAGAGTGCTCGGGAGGCTGAGCTTATGCTCCTACTGTCTCACGGGCGATGGTGTGTGTGTGTGTGCGTGTGTGTGGGTGTGCGCGCGCGTGTGTGTGTGTGTGTGTGTCTGTGTGTGTGTGTGTCTCTGTGTGTGTGTGTGTGTCTGTGTGTGTGTGTGTGTCGGCAAAGTCCGTGGAAAAGAGTTTCTAGGAAGGCGTTTGCTGTTGAAGGGGTTCCAAGACTTCTAAGTTGTAAGGTCGTGCAAAGTCATCGTGGCTGGCAGCCTCTTCAAGGGTTTGGTCGTAGCTGTTGTCGTTGAATTGAAGGTCTTTGCAGTCGGCCTTTTGTTGAGAGTATGTTTTGGTGGTGCGCATCGCCGAATCTCATCTTATTGGCAGTGGCAAAAATCCCTAACCTGAGCATGCTCGAGTGGTTGTGACGGGGGGGGATGGGGATCTCCTGCTTTAAGCGTGTGTTTGTTTTGGCTCAAAGAGTTGGCTCAAAGTGCACCCTGAGCTCTCCAACTCGCTTTCCATAAACCGGGCCTTTGGAGCCCCTGGCCAGGCGGGCGATGATGGCCGGCCGCTGATCATCCTTCTTGGGCAGGAGGCTGGTTTTTTTTGGGGGGGTTTTGGGTTAGGCCGTTGAGGTGCTTGGAGAGCAGTTGTAACGTCGTAGTACCCCCACCGTCAAGCTCGGATGGCTTGGGCGGGTGGAACTCATTTGCCTTGAATCCCCACTCCTGGAGCCACTCTTGGTCCCTGAGTAGTACCTTACTAAAACCGAATAGTAGGAAAAAGGGTACCCTTATTATAAACGGGCTACTCAGGAACCAAGGGCTTAAACCCCCAACCATTCGAACCGGGTTTAGGGCTCGCCTTGCTACGAGCAGGCGTGGGCGCAACCTCTGGCAGATTGGGTTGAGGCCATGGCTGTCGGTGGAAAGAGTGGAGGGGGCGCACGTAACTAAACGCTAGAAGTCCATAAGCCATGAAGCTTAAACCCTACACCCTCATCCCTGTAAGCATAAACCCCGAGCTTGCATTTCGCGGAGGATTGTTTTGGGGTGGGGTATTGGGCATACTTGTGAGCCACAGCGAGAGGGCGCTTGGGAAGATGGTCCTGTCAGTGTACCATCACATCTGTGAACTCACAGCCATGTTTTCCCCCCTCCTGAACCCTCACGGAATAGGGTTTAGGGTTGAGGGTTTAGGGTTTAGGGCCCTACTGCCCTGCCACATATATGGAGGCTCAGAAGGCCATGCAAGCTCCCTGGCAAGGAAATGAAACTTCGGGTTGGGGGTTGTCGGGTTTTTTTGTTTTTTTGTGGTTCATGGGTTTGAGGTTTGGTCGGGGTTCTGGTTTGTTTTCAAGGATTTGGGTTCTGATTTAGAACTTGCAATCTTTGGAGCGGGGGGTACAAGGTTCAAGCAGGTTAGAACGGTCCCTGCTGAACTGAGCCAGCCCGAGGACCCCCAGCAAAAGGGGCGCCTTGAAAGACAATGATTCCCTTCCCTTGAACTTCCCAGAGAGCCCAATACCCCTTAAGGAATAGACCTGAAGCTATAGGGGCCTTAAGGTATATTCCTTAGTTAAGGGGTATTGGGCTCTCTGGGTTCATACCTTGGACCCTACACCCAAGAAGCGCCACCCAAGCCTGAAAGTCCGAAGCCGCAATCCTGAACCTCAGGCCGCTATCTGCAGTTAAACTCCCGGAACCCCCTAGAACCCGAAGCATTACTGGGATCTTTGAAGCACTACTGGCATCTTTACTGTAAAGATCCTGTGGAAGAAGGCCCTTAGGCTTGCAAAATTATTCATGTTTGACTTTGCTTGCGCTTCGAGGGAAGCAGAAATCACTATCATGAAAAAGATCGAGATACCTTAGAGGATTGCAGATCAGTCACTGCAAATGAAACGGGAACTTCCTACCATAAGAGCCTTACCTTCAACGTGCCTTTAGAATCTTTCGAATACATGCCAAGTGGGCAGGGCGTGGGGTCTCTCGTTTGTTTCATGCTGGTGCAAGGTGAACAAAAGAAGAATGGTACTATGGGCTGAGTCCTCAACCTGCAATCTCCTATCCTAGAAGCCTGAACAGACACACACTGTACGCACAATGAGGCCAAACCTAACCCTAGTGTGGTGCTCCTAAACCCTGATAAACCCCTAACGCCTGGACGCCTGAACACTAAACCCTAAACAGAGGTTATTCGTCGCGTTCCCTTCGTGGTTTGCACGTCCGCGCGAAGCTTAGGAGTCGGGCTTGAACCTCTACATGTTGAAATTTTGGTAGTGATACATACGGAATTTAAATTTTGCAGTTAGGAGTTATAAGTACGAAACTATGAAGAGCGTTACTTGTAGTTGATCCTTGCCCTTGCCCCGGGCGTTGACGAGTGGCCACATTTGATTGAGGTTGTCATGTGTCACGAACAACCGAACAGCATCTTGATGTAGTGCAACTGCACGTAGGCAAGATATGAACAGTTGCAGTGATAATTGTGAAAGCAATAGAGATGATACTCGCAGCTACTAGCACCAAGGACAAGACCAGCCATAACAAAAATACTCCACTTCTTCTGCTGATAGTACTCGTCGTCGTCGTCATCGTCGTCGTCGTCGTAGTAGTAGTAGTAGTAGTCGTCGTCGTGGTAGTGGTAGTGGTAGTGGTAGTGGCAGTGGTAGTGGCAGTGGTAGTGGTAGCGGTAGCGGTAGTGGTAGCGGTAGTGGTAGTAGTAGTCTAGTAGTGCTAGTGGTAGTGGTAGTAGTGGTAGTAGTGGTAGTAAGTACTACGTAGCACGCAGTAAGTAGTCAGTAGTTAGTAGTTAGTAAGTAGTAAGTAGTGAGTAGTGAGTACTGTGTAGTAAGGAGTAAGTAGTAAGTAGTAATGAGCAGTATGTAGTACGTAGCAAGTAGTATGTAGTACGTAGTACTTAGTAAGCAGTAAGTAGTCGCAGTCATAGTCGTAGTCGCAGTCGTAGTCGTAGTTGTAGTCGTAGGCGTCGTCGTCGTCGTCGTCGTCGTAGTCGCCGTCGCCGTACCAACAGTGGCAGTTAAGGGTGGCAATAGTAATAATCACAGTAGTCATCATATCAAAACCATAATGAAAGCCTTCGAGGCTTTGCGGATGAAACCCACATCGTGGCTCTGCTTGCTGTCACGATACCCGCAATTCCCTCTGCATCTCAGGTATCACAAGTACACAGCTGACTCACGTTCAGCCTCAGTGAGACCCTGCAAGCTAAACCGAGAAAGCTTTGTGATAAAGAGGTCGACAGCGACCGCATCGGTGCTTCGCACTCGTCCCAGCTCTTCCATGCGCTGCTTCCCCGAACCTTCACACAGCAGGACCCAGACTCAACTTCAATTCCGAGGGTGTCTTGTTGATGATCCATGGCGAAGATCCTTGAACTTTGTCTCTGTGTTGGGGCTGCTCCTGGGTGGGACGTCATGTTCGAAGAAAGCGACATTGCATGTGCAGGGTTGCGTAGGGCTGCCTGCGACATTGAGCTCTGAAGGGTAATTCCGGATGGCTCCTTCTCCCACATCGCCATGGAAGTGGGGTTCCGACACAGACGCACATGTCATGGGAGGTGAAGTGGCATGCTCGGAAACCTGTGCAACGATGACACTGGAGAACTCCACCCACCCACACTCCTTCCTACGCTGCAAACACTCTGCTCTACCCTGCCATCTGCCCGGGTTAGGGTACGGTTTGGGGCTTGGTGTCTCGGCCTCGGGTGAGGTTCCGGCTCTGGGATTTCGGAAGCTGCCTTGGAACGCATCTGAGAGCCTGATACCCCATGCTCCTGGACTATGAGCCAAGCATTTCCAGTGTTAGCCCACGGTTTTCACAGGACGTCAGATGGAGCCTGGAATACTGCAGGCCTTTCGGGCTTGTGGTTTAGGTTTTTAGGGGTTCAGGGTTTAGGGTTTAGTTGAGGAAGGGCGAGAAACAGGACCTCGTGTTCTCAGGGTTTGGCTTGTTAGAGAGTGCAACTTTTTTTTTGCAAAGCGATGCAGCGGCATTCAGCAGTTTGGACTTTGAGGCAGTGCGAGATCACAACCAGAAGCCTATGGCCATAGAGCTGACCTTGGGGTTTTGGGAGGTTTTGGGTTTAGGGCTTAGGGCTTAGGGAGGTCTCATTAACTAGTAACGGAGGTTTAAGGTTTAGCATCCGGCTTTCCAGGAGTCTCATGCCGGCTGAAGGTGAACAGGTTGAATGCAGGAGTTTTCCGGCATCAGGAAGACCCAGAGAGCCCAAGAATCCTTAAATCAGGAAAATGATAGGGGCCTTCATATTATGATTTAAGGTATATTCCTCAACTAAGGGGTATTGGGCTCTCTGGGTTCCTTTTTGGGATTACCTTATAGGCTTCTAGATCTAAGCCATAAAAAGGAACTACTTAGGGGCCTATGGGTAGTAGCAAGGCCAAAATCAAAAGCGCGTCCAGGCTTTGGTGGCTGACTCGGTGCGTCGGGCCCTACCAGAAGCCCTCTGATGAGGCTGCCGAACGGGGAGACCTGAAGAGTGGGGGGTGAGGGTTTAGGGTTTAGGGTTTAGGGGGGTGGAGGGGTGTTCGGTTCAATAGTTGGTTTCGGGAAAAACTCTTCTTCCCGGACCGCCAGCTATGTAGTGGAGTATTCTCCGAAAGATGGTGACGAATCAAAGGTAATGTCGCTCCAGAACCCGAACTGCATGGTTTTAAAAGGTTTCGGTGTTCTGGCTTTCACGGTTGTCGCACTTGTGCCCTCTTAGGGTGTAAGATTTTTGGTTTAGGCTTTTACCCTCAGGGTTTAGGGTTTAGGGCTTTGGGGTTTCCTTGTTAAAGATACATCGCAGGAGAATCCCCACCCTTGTTGTAAGGGGATACCCAGATAACCCAATACACCCTAATTAAGGAATGTACCTTAAATTATAGGGGACTTATTAAGGCATATTCCTTAAATACGGGGTATTGGGTTCTCTGGGTAGTACAAAACCCTTATAGAATAGCCCTTATACAAGATCTACTGGCCAACCTAAAGCAAACTCTCCAAACACCCCGCTACACTACAACCCTATTAAAACCTACAAGACCCCTGAAGCCAAACCGAAACACCCACAAGACCCCTAAACCCAAAAACCGACCTAGACCTTAAACACTAAACCCGAAAGCCCTAAAGCCCAAAACCCCCAAAACCTTATAGAACCCTTATAGATCCCTTTAAGGATCCCTTTAGGAACCCTTTAAGGAACCTAAAACCCAAAGCCCTACAATAGCCCGGAAGATCCCGGCTTCCCGAGGTCCGCTTCGACGGCAGCGGCACAGAGGAAGAGCTTTCCGAGGAAGAGGTGCGGCGTTAAACCCCTAATCGCCGTAGGGGTCTAGGGTTTTAGGGTTTTAGGACTTACGGCTTTAGGGCTTTAGGACTTAAGGCTTCAGGTTTGTAGGGTTTAAGGTTCTAAGGTTCAGGGTTCTTTGTAAGTTTGGTAGCTGTAGGATTGATCCAGGTTTACCCGTGGGACTTTGGAAGAGTTTTTTTCTAGAAGGGGTTCTGCAAGAGCTTTGTAAGGGGTTTCTAGCAGAGTGTTGCAGGTTTGTCGGTAATGGACATCCTAAACCCTAAACCCTAAACCCTAAACCCTGAACCCTGAACCCTGAACCCTAAACCATGGGGTGTAGATGGTTCAGGGGTCTTGGGCATGAATGATCGTCGAAAAGTCCAGAGGTGAGGTAGGCAAAACTCAGAAAGATGTTCTGCTGAGGGAGCGGGGCGAGAGAGAGATTCATGAGCAGAGGTTTCTGATGGTGTGAAAGTTTAGGGTTCTGCACACAGTTGTTACAGATACTTCTCAGGTTGTGATGTAGGGGTTTCCGAAAATAGGGGACCCTAATATAGTACCCTAAACAGTAGGATCCTTATTCAAAGGACCCCCAAAATAAGGTACCCTAATTTTCGGAAAGTCCCATGTAGGGGGTTTCTGTCTCGCAAACCTCCGCAAGAGGCAGCATGTGGACTGTTCCGATAGGTCAAGACCGGCGTAATATCACTTTGGACATCAGGGCAACGATCCTGTGAAGTTCGGGAGTCGCCGTCAAGTCTGAGGGGAGCCAATGAGTATTTGCCCTCTGTATATGTACCTACATACATGGTTTTCTGTACACATATGCACGTACATACGTGCGTATGCCCATGTGTATGCATATCAGACAGAAGACTACTCTCTGTCTCGTTGGCATCTATGGGGACAAATCATTGTGCTTCACGAAGACTCGCAATGTGAAGCCAGGAAAGAGTGTACGTCTACATGCAGCTGAATATGAGTCTGAGCCCTGGGGATCACTGGAATAAGAACACGGGCAGCAGCAACTTTTCAATCAATAGCAGTGTCAATAAATGAAGCATAAGCCCATCTGGGCTCGAGGCTTCCACTTAAGCATTGCTTCGTTTCGCGCCATGTCCTTGATTGGAGATGGTTTGCCGTCAAGCGGTGTAGTTGACTTCGAACACAAGGTGAATAAGAGAAGCCTCTGCTCGGGTCTTGCGCAACCCTAGCTTATAGGGCTTTGAAAAGCAGTCGCCTGAACCCTAATGTGCAAGTAAAAAACTTCTAATCCACAATAAACCCTAAGACCTAAACCCCTAAACGCCTAAACCCTAAAACCCTAAACCCCTAAACACCTAAACCCTAAACCCTAAAAAGCCCTGAACTACACGCTCGCACTAGGACGATTCGGACATGGACTGACCTGAGAGGATCAGTTTCAGCTCGTCCCAGGGCGCTTCTTGGGCACAGGACTTGCGGGTCCACTGCAGGCAAAACAAGTGGCCTGCAGGGTTTAGGTTTTAGGATTTAGGGTTTTAGGGTTTAGGATTTTAGGGCTTAGGGTTTAGGGTTTTGGTTTAGGGTTTAGGGGTTTAGGGCCTTAGTAGTCAACTAGACAAAGGTTCTATTGGGAATCGTTCAGGCTTCAGTACTACGCGGTTTGGAGGGCCTCAGAGCTTTTGGGCTGTCGGTGTGGAGTTTTCGATGTTCTTGGGTTTCAAGGTTCAGGCTCTGGGTAGCAGTGCTTTGTTGCTGCGGGGCTTGCCCAAGATCCTTTTAGACCCTGAGGGGAGGTGAGGTCCGAGGATCACAGGTGACTACAAGCATGTCGCTTGGGAGCTACTTGAATGGTGAGGGGACTTAGCCAATGAGCGTAGAAAGCCTGAATTACGTACACAGTTATAACACCATGCGATGGACTAAGTCCCATGATCCTTCAAGTCAAGCCAGAGATCTGTCGTTGTATCAAATCGCAGGAACCGCTTTCAAGTTCCCAGTGGCGATAGTTTGAACTGCCCCCGAGCCTCTAATTATGGTGGCTCTTGGACGGCAAAGTTCTTGTGACGACCTAAGTCTGCCTGTGCGAGCGAGGCTTCTTCCGAATGAAGAATGTCTCTAAACCCAATTCTGCCTCCGCGCTGGGCGTGGGTTCAAGACCCTCTAGCCCAGAAGAAGAAGATGAGACTGATTCTGGGAGACCCTAACCTGCTGTTCCGGAAAGTCTTATGCCCAAGCTGCAAACCTTATGCTAGCTGCCACCTCAACCCTACGCGCCAGGACCAAACCCTAAACCCTAAACCCTAAACCGAAGCCTTTGATGTGACAGCTCATCTTTCAGGGGGTGACTTGCAAGGCTTAGGGCTTCAAGCGCTGGGGTTTATAGGGTTTTGGGGCTTTCTCAGCCCTAACACTTCGGACCTGAAGGCCAGCCCTACAAGCAAAGCAAGTCCTGATCCGAGAGCCGATGGACCTGAAATCCGGCTGTTACTTTGTGAATGTTAGCTGCTAAGCTCAAACACTGAAGGGCTCTCGGCTGTGCAATTTTCTGGAAGAGACTCTGACTGCCCCGGCGATCGCCAAAAATGGTTCAGAAGAAGGCGGATTGAAATTCATGTTGAGGTTTAGATTCTCTGATGTTCGGAAACGAATTTATGCAGGCTTGATGTTTTTTCAGGTTTTGCGGATGACGGTGTTAGGCTTCTTGGGATTCTGGATTTAAGCCTAGCGCAGCGCGATTTTTTTTATATTGAGTTATTGGTCAGTCATGAAACCCGAAACCCTAAACCCCGAACCTTAAACCCTGAACCCTAAACCCTAAACCCGAAACCCTAAACCCAAGCCCCATGGGGGCTTTGGATTCAGGAATTTTTGGCTCATGTCGGGAGGCCTGGGCCCAGTTGGCGGGTTTAGGGTTGAGGGCTCAGGGTGGTATGGGTTTAGGGTTTAGGGTTTAGGGTTTAGGGTTGAGGTTTCAGGGTTGTATCACCGATAGTCTTCAACGTAGGTCCTTCCTGTGGGTAAGAAATTCTGGTGACGGCGCCCGATTGTAGAAAAGGGAAGGTAACCAAGAAAAGGAGCCACAAACATGGAATTGACCCAGCCAAGAAATGAAACTAAAACAACAAGAATAATTCCACAGAGATTACATTGATTACTTCTTACCATGGGTTACCACAAAGGCTTTCAGGTTTCAGGGTCTTCAAGCGATTCTTCGATAAGTCCCGGGTGCCTGTGTGTGTGTGTGTCCGTCCATGTGTATGCATATGTATATAGGTATACACAGTGCGTCTGTCTGTCTGTCTGTCTGTCTGTCTGTCTGTCTGGCTATCTGTCTATCTGTCTATCTGTCTATCTGTTTATCTGTCTATCTGTCTATCTGTCTATCTGTCTATCTGTATGTTTGTATGTATGTATGTCTATATGTATGTCTATATGTACGTATGTATGTATGTATGTATGTACGTATGTATGTATGTATGTACGTATGTATGTGTATGTCTGTAGTTATGCATGTAGACATCACCAGGACTAAAGTTTCGCCGCACTTGGCTACAGCATCTTGCGGAGAACGTGGGGTACCTAGAAGTGCATTTCACGTGGCCTGGCTAGCGGAGGAACTATAAGCCACCGGAATAAAATTATACAGGAGTCTATAAGGGGAAAGTGGGTTTGTACCGTGTTCAAGAGCGACATACAGAGTGCGACGAACTTTCGTCCTACCGCTGTATGCATATGTATATGTGTATGTGTCTTCATTCATGTTTTTGTTTGTATTTAAGTATATGTACCTGATGCATGTTTGTATGCCTGCATGTGCGAGTACTATATGCATGCACGCATGTGTGTAAACTCATGTATGTGTACACGTACATGTATACTCTAATTGTAGATGTATGCATATAGATGTAGTTAGACATATGTATATCTGGATGTGTATGTACCGGTCCCTGTATACGTGTACATGCATGTACATGTACATGCGTGCATGCGTGCATGGATGTATGCGTGCATAAATATATGTGTATATGTACATTTATATGCATGTGTGTGTATGTGTGTATCTATGTATGTATGCATGCATGGACGTATGTATGTATGTATGTATGTATGTATGTATGTATGTATGTATGTATGTATTGATGTATGCATGGATGTATGTCTGTGTGTCTGTATGTATGTATGTCTGTATGTATGTATGTATGTATGTATGTATTACTGTATGTACTGTTGTATGTACGTATGTATGTATGTCCGTATACGTATGTACATATGTGTGTATGTACGTATGTGTGCATGAAAGTATCATTGTTGTTTTGTCTGTTCGTTTGCTTGCTTGCTTGTTATGTTTTGCTTGGTTGGTGGTTTGTTGTTTTCTGTTTAGGTGTGTGTTTGTTGTTTTTGTTGTTTTTGTTGTTTGCTTGCTTGTCGGTTTGTTTGTTTGTTTTTTTTGGCTGTTTGCTTGTTTGTGTTGTTTGATGTTTGTGTGTGTGTTTGTTTATTTGTTTGTTTGTTTGTTTGTTTGATTGTTTTTTTGTTCGCTCGTTCGTTCTTTGTTTGTGGTTTGGTCTGTTAACGGCTTTTTTGTTTGGTTGCTTGTTGGTGTCTGGCTATATATACATATACACACACACACAGATATATATATATATATGTGTGTGTGTGCGCGAGTGCGTACGCACGTACACATACTGCTTGTAGGCTGTTGGATTGAGCTCAAGAGGTCAAGGATAGACGAAACTGCGGACCCAGAATCCAGAGTAACCGTCTTAATCGTTTGCCTGCTGATAAGTTGAGGAATTGATGGGTAGGGCAGGGGTATGGAGAACTTCGAGGCTTAAGCGAGATGATGTTGGTCCGGACGAGTCGGTGGAGCGGGCTCTACATAATGGTTTATCATTAGTGCCCAAACACTGCCTAAACACTAAGGCTGACCTGTCGACCCCAAGCCCCCCGCCTCAAGGTGCGAACGGCTTCTGTAGTAGTGCATTCTGTTTGGCAAGTCTTGGCTCCATAATTCCATCCGACTGAACGTAGTGAAGCTCGGCGGGGTTCCTTCCTCCTCTGCAACAAACGAAGCTGGCCCGGGAAAGCGAAGTGTGGCCTCACACCACCGCATGGATATCCAGCGTGTTCGAGCCCTCAAGCTTGAACCCAATGGACTGAAACGTTCAGCTTAAGCAGAGAGCTACACACACAGACGAACAAGCCAGCCAACATCTGACTCGAAGCTGCAGAAGTGGAAGACAACTCCTCCCTTTTTTCAGTGTAGCAATGGGATCCGTTGTCAAGGAGGCATGGGATAGAGCTTAGCTGAAGAGATGTCAGCCAGATCGTGCTCATGTAGCAATAGCGGCAATAGCAACCGCAAGCTTCAAGCCGGAATAACAGGTGGCCTAAGAAATGGCCCCGTTGGATCAAGGCCAACCAGAGTACGGTTTGTGATTATATGGTACGACCGAAAGACAAACCATGAGTAAGCTCCTGTAGAGTGCGGGCTCTGGGTTAAACCGGTTAAACTCGAACTGCTAGTGACACGCGCTGTCTTAGATGCTTAGGAGCAATTCAAAAATCCCGAATCCTTGTCGTCAGTCTCCTAACCCTACACCCCACCTAATCGCCTAAACTGTAGGGCCTAAACCCAACTCCGCAAACCTATGAGCTGAGTTCTTGTTGCGGAAGTTCATCTAAGTTGGCGAATCTACAAAAAAGGAACGGCTTTTCCTGTACATTGCAAGCTGGGTAACTTAAACCAAGTTCCTTGACAAGAACCCCAAACCCTGATAAGCACCTTACAGACCAAGCAATTCAAAACTTTGGCAAACCCTAAACCCTAAGACCCTGAACCCCAAACCCCTAAACCCTAAGACCCAAAGACCCTGAACCCAAAACCATAAGACCCTGAACCCTAAACCCCAAAACCCTGCATATAGGACCCTGAACCCTGAACCCCTGAACCCAAANNNTAAGACCCCAAGACCTTAAGACCCTAGGACGCCAAACCCTAAACCCCAAGACGCTAAGACCCCAAACGCTTTCCAAGCACCAGCCTCCAAAGTCTGAGCCGGGCCAGGGCTTGCTGGCACTCGTCAGCTGCCAGCTGGCCCTGGCTCTGCTAAGAGGCACGAAATGGGGGGGGGGGGGGGCTTG
>CAJNJA010009075.1:0-15028 GCA_905231915.1 Symbiodinium necroappetens | reverse complement strand
CCCCCCCCCCCCGCCCTTCACTCTCCTCTAAGTATTAAAGCCCCCGCTGGCTTTACTATACTCCCACCCTCCATGCATGCCCTCAACCCTAAAGCGTGAACGGCTGCTCATGAACAACCAAACATCCCCCAACCCCAAACCCCTAAGGCCTAATTTCTAAACCCAATTAAAACCTTACCTCGGTTCGCCTGGAGTCCTGGAGCGGCCCAGACTTAAGACTAGCTACTGCTCTGCTGGGCAGCACAGTTGGCTCAGCTACGCGTTCACTTGAGAGGAGTGCTGGGAGAGTATTAAATAGAAAGTAATGATCGTAATGTGAATAGTAGAAATGATAATAGGCAGAACAGCAGCACTGGTGGCGGAAGGTTCCGTCGAAGAAGGAATGTCTCGGGTCAAGCTCTTCTGATGCAGCTGATGTTATGCTTCCTAGGTAGTATCAGGGAGACCCCCTTCAAGGGGACCCTTCTGAACCCTTCTTATGGCTCTCTTAAAAAGGACCTCATTACCCTCAACCCTAAACCCTGGGACCGCAAGTCCAAGCCCTCAGCTAACCCGGAAAGACTGTAGGGTTTTGGGCTTGGAGTTTAGGGTTTTGGGCTTGGGGTTTAGGGTTTTTTTCCTCGAAGTGCGGGACGAAAAAGAGTAACAATCATGGCTGTAGGACACGGAGTGCCTGGTCCTTTTTAAGACCGAGTGTCGCAGTTGTGCAGCATGTAGATGTCACTTGTTACACTAGACTACAAAGGCCGTAGTGATGGTCGTCGCCGAGCTACATGTAGTGCTTGGAAGCTTCAAACCCTCAACCCAGGCCGAAATGCCCAGAGCCCGCCACATCGTTCCAGTCATTTGGAACCCCTTAAAGCCTTAAAGTCTCTAACGCCGTCGCCCTAAATCCTAAACCCTGAACCCAAACCCTAAACCCTTACGGTCTCTTCTGGAGGTTGCTCAAAGAGTTCGACTTCTTCCGGTACGCCCGCCTTGTTTGGCAAAGTGTGGACCTTTCCCTTCAGGGGCCAGTCTGTAAGCACCTTAGCACGGTTTAGGGTTTAGAGTTTAGGGTTTATTTCGATTTTCAGTGTTCCTTGGTTCCATCTCTGGTGGCAGACTAGTTTGGAAAGGTTTTTTGTAGTAGCGAGGTTGCACGAAAAGCTTACAGAGCTTGCATAACACGCCATTCAGCCATGACTAGGCAAAATCCCGTAACCCTAAATCCACTTCTCAGGCATCTGGAAGACTAGACATTTCCTTCCCCATCCTTATTATCCATGTCTTCGAGAACAGCAACGTGGTCATTGTTTTCAGAGAGAAGAGGATCCAATACAGTGAAGCAGTCTCTTGGACTCACGGAAAAGTGGTGTTGTGGGAACTCGCGGCTAGTTTCTGTGGTCCTTGCCTCTGGCGTTTAGGGTTTAGCGCATCTGTGAAGACCGGAGAAGTGGTAGTACGGGGACGGCAGTGTGGGTACACCAGTACTGCTTGTCTGCGAGGGGCTCTTCGTTCTCAGGTTTCCCAAACCGTAACAGCCAATGAGACCTGTGCTTTGGAAGGAAGTTGGCTCCAGAACACCGCGAGGAGTGGTTCGGGCTGCTTCATAGACAGGGGTCTTCAATAGGGAGAACATGGTCAGATAAGCCACGAACTCGACTAGGACCGAAAAAATTAGGAGCGGCTGGACTCCGAGCCACTCTTGGTATCAGATCGGTCCGAAGTCATTACAAAAGCCCTGTAGCGAAACCTAAGGCATGTCATATCAATCGGAAGTAGACGAGTATACAAGTATCATGAGCCTTATCGGAGCTTCTGGCGGGCGGAATAGGGGCTTAAGGGCTTTGTATAAGAGTTCTATGGGAGTCCTCAAAGCCCTAAACCCTAAAATGTTGCAAAAGGGGCCTGAACCTGTAGCATCCAAAGAGTCCCACGTCCAGGTTCTAGCCGTCCTCATGCGTCACCTCATCCTCTGCACTGCCACTTCCCCCTTTTGCCCTCTCTCTATATTGTACGGCTTTAGGGTTTAGGGGTTAGTTTTTAGGGTTTAGGGTTTAGGGCTCCCTTACTGAAACTGAATAGGCGGAATAAGGGTACACTTATTATTAAGGGGTCACTCAGGCACCTTCACGGCCATAACCACCATGGCTGTGCCTAACTATTATCACCATCATCATCGCTCCACGGTTTCAATCGGAATGCCATTTATCTAAACTTCGAGCCCTTTTGCCCGTTCACTTCCCTAGGTTCGGTGTTTATCCCTGCAAGGAGCCGCCACCCACAGGCCCTGTTCTCGTGCTCCGGGCGGCTGCCGCCGCACCGCAGCCGCAAGTCAAGCTGTCTAATGCTTTATAGGGTTCGGCGGCTCAGTAGGATCCTCATTCTACTTAGACGCACCTGGAAATAATGCTTCGTCTTTGGTTGTTACATAATCCTTAAGAAGCAGCTAACACTAGAATTTGTTGCTAGGGTCCCAAGTGCAGCATAGTCGAGGGATCACCCGAAAAGGACCCTTTTCCAAAACTTTCGCCGAATCCTCGGGCTCTTTTTGTGCCATGAGCTCCGATTTCTAGGCTCAAATCTGGTCGAAGCTCCGGAACCCGAAGATCGAACCTACCTTTCTAGGCTTCCTAGGCATGATTTCTTTAAAGCATCCCCGAACCCAAGACTCCTTCTTTTCTCTGGTTGCTGTGGCTACAATCACCCCCCCCCCCCTAGCGGCCCTACTGCTGTTAACAGGACTTGTCCATTATGAAAGCCTCTTGTCTCGGTAGTCGCCAGTCCGCCATTTGACCCGAGAAGCCTGGTACAAGGACTGACTGAGACAACGTATATGTATGTGTACATATATATATATATGTAATATATACATATATATATTTATTTATTTATGTACTTATTTATATAAAAAGAGAGGGAGAGAGAGAGAGAGATATATATATATATAGAAATGTGCATCTATGTGTGTGTGTGTATATATATATATATATACAGACATGGCCCTGAGCTTGTAAAGCGATAAAGAATAGAATACAAAACGACAAGGTTTCAAACAGACATAGGAATCTGTGATTGGGTTTTTTGACCAACCCACATAAGTCCTTGTGAACCCTAAACCCTAAACTCCAAAACCCTGAACCCTGAAACGGTAGGTTAATGTACAGCTCAGGAAGCTGGTGTTCCTTCCTGTTTGTTTTTTGGATAGTTCTCTAAATCAGGCTCCCTTTATTATATGTCCCAAAAATAGTAAGGCACCCACATAAAGAATGGACTCTAAAAGAAAAGGTACCTTACTTTATATCTTCCTTAATTGGGAGAACCACCCACCTAAACCTTTAAACCCTAAAACCCTTACGTAAGCCATTGCAAGCCCTAAAACCCTAGCGCCCTAAACCCTAAAGCCCTAGCGCCCTAATCCCTAAACCCTAAATGGCAGGCATTTATCCTGTTGCTGACTCTGACCGAATTTGGCACTTACCTCACGCCCATGAAGAAGCAGGCCTTTCATCTGGCAGCTTCGGCGGCAGATCTCGTTTTAGGGAGTTCAGGGGTTTAAAATTTTGGGGTTTAGATCTCGTTTTATGGGGTTTAGGGGTGTAGAGGTGTAAGATTTGAAGTTGTGGGGCTTAGCTTTAGGGCTCGTCCAACACATAAAGGATAGGCACGGCTACTTTATTGTCTTTCGCATGGGCGTTGGTTGTGGATTGTGCCAGGTCGGGCGCAGTTGCTCTCTCAGTTTCCCTAGATCATAAGCCTAAACTAAGGTAAGTAGAAAAAGTTCCTGCCTCTGGGTCAGCTCTGGCCTCTGGCGCAGAGGGACACTGAAAGCCTCGCAAGTGCTTTCTTCTGCTGTTATAGCAATAATAAAGCAAGAATTGGTGGGCAGAGTCTCAACCTCTTCAGCCAAGATGGCCTTACACGCCCCAGTTCTCTTTGCAGACCCGCCTTGGGGGTTTCCGAAAATAGGGGACCCTACTGTACTACAGTACCCTGAATAGTAGGATCCTTATTATAAGGACCCCAAAATTAGGTACCCTAATTCTCGGAAAGTCCCACTTTGCGATGTGCTTGCTGCAAGCCCAGTTCGACTCTTTGGGCTTTCGCCATGAGCCGCAGCATTTGTGGTCCCTGGGTTTAGGGTTTACCTGTGGCCCAAACAAAAACGGCACTATATATATATATATATATCATAATAAGGAACCCAAAAGGTAGGTTTTTTGGCTACAGGTAGGGTTTAGGGCGTAACCAGGCTGACCTGCTCCTGGTCCTACTGGCACGACGAGCTGACCTTAATGCTGTGCACGTCCACATGCCCACTGCTGCCTAGGACATCTTCGGGTTTGTAGTAAGAACCTACAGAAAAGTAGGGTTTGGTAGTATAAGGTAGGTTTAATTGCTACCTCTTCGAGCTTCCATGGTGGCCCCTATGGCAGCCAAAGTTTCAACTTCTGACTGAGCTTGAGCCATGAGCCGCTGAAGCCCACGCCCTTCAGCCCTTAGCCAGACACACTATGGGGCTTAGGGTTTAGGGGTTTAGGGTTTGGGGTTTAGGGTTTAGGGGTTTAGGTTAGGGTTTAGGGTTTAGGGTTTAGGGTTTAGGGCTAGACCCCAAGCCGAAAGTCCCAAACAGTTACCCAAGGAGTAGTTAAAGCTGGGTGGCAGCAAGATGTCGATTACAGTGGACGTTGGGCTGCTCAGCGGCAAGACAGCCACTGTGAAGGCAGGCTTGGATGAAGAAGTCGGAGCACTGAAACGTCGAGCACAGATCGCACTCGGAGTTGGAGGAGGGCGGCTCGTGGACTCATCTGGAAGTGTTCTTGATGCATGTGCACCGATCATGTGTACAAGGCTGCAGAACGGTGATTTACTAGCCTTGCATATAAACAGAATCCAAGTTCAAGCCTGTCGCCTATCTTTTGCTGCCATTCTTGGTGATGGATCGGTCGTGACCTGGGGTCGTGCTGAATATGGTGGTGACAGCAGTGCCGTGCAGGATCAGCTGAAGAACGTGCAGCAGATCCAAGGCTCTCAATTCGCTTTTGCTGCCATTCTTGCCGATGGATCCGTCGTGACCTGGGGTGATGCTGGTCATGGTGGTGACAGCAGTGCCGTGCAGGATCAGCTGAAGAACGTGCAGCAGATCCAAGCCTCTGACGCGGCTTTTGCTGCCATTCTTGGCGATGGATCGGTCGTGACCTGGGGTAGTGCTGCCCTTGGTGGTGACAGTAGTGCCGTGCAGGATCAGCTGAAGAACGTGCAGCAGATCCAAGCCTCTCATTTCGCTTTTGCTGCCGTTCTTGCTGGTGGATCCGTCGTGACCTGGGGTCCTGCTGAATATGGTGGTGACAGTAGTGCCGTGCAGGATCAGCTGAAGAACGTGCAGCAGATCCAAGCATCTTTTTGCGCTTTTGCTGCCATTCTTAGTGACGGATCGGTTGTTACCTGGGGTCCTGCTCAGTGTGGTGGTGACAGTAGTGCCGTGCAGGATCAGCTGAAGAACGTGCAACAGATCCATACCGAATCTACAGGTGCTTTTGCGGCCAGTCTTGGTGATGGATCGGTCGTGACCTGGGGTTCTGCTGAATATGGCGGTGACAGTAGTGCCGTGCAGGATCAGCTGAAGAACGTGCAGCAGATCCAAGTCTCTCATTTCGCTCTTGCTGCCATTCTTGGTGATGGATCGGTCGTGACCTGGGGTGATGCTGCCTACGGTGGTGACAGTAGTGCCGTGCAGGATCAGCTGAAGAACGTGCAGCAGATCCAAGCTTCTCGCGATGCTTTTGCTGCCGTTCTTGCCGATGGATCGGTCGTGACCTGGGGTGATGCTGTTGTTGGTGGTGACAGTCGTGCCGTGCGGGAACAGCTGAAGAGCGTGCAGCAGATCCAAGCCTCTGACTATGCTTTTGCTGCCATTCTTGATGATGGATCCGTCGTGACCTGGGGTGATGCTGCCTACGGTGGTGACAGTAGTGCCGTGCAGGATCAGCTGAAGAACGTGCAGCAGATCCAAGCCTCTGGCGAGGCTTTTGCTGCAATTCTTGGCGATGGATCGGTCGTGACCTGGGGTAGTGCTGCCCATGGCGGTGACAGCAGCGCTGTGCAGGATCTTCTGAAACCTATGTAGCAGGTCTCGGCAGCGGTGCAGAAGAAGACTCGCATGACATCTGCAAAAATGGGCTGTCGAAGCGCAGACGACAGACCGGTAACATTCGTGCTCGTTCCGGGGGGGACCCTACTTCCAACCCCACTTTTCTTTCTCCGAGGCTTAACGTACTTAAGGGCTCCCTAACCCTAAACCCTCAACACTGTTTCAAACAACTGTTTCGAATTTCGGGTTTCGGGTTCCCCGGTTGCGTGCCTGTGTTTTTGATCCGCACGCTGCCTCCAGATGCCAGATCCAAGGCTCCATTTTGCATGAGCAGAGCCACGGTTTAGGGTTTAAGGTTTAGGAGTTTTTGGTTCTAAGTTTGCAGGGGTTTTGGCGTTTAGGGTATTCCACACCTGTAGTTTCCGCTAAATCTTGCGATGGACCGGCAGCGTACGGGGCGGTTGGGGTTCTGGGTACTTAGTAGGTAGGATCGGCGAGTAAGATAAGCCAATGACACCCTATGAGACCCTCAATTATTTCACCCAATTAAGATCCCTGCATGGCCCTGGAAACGACCCCAAAGCTGTGTTCTACTTATGAAGGTCCATAAACTAGGTTGGTCCCTCCGAGCTGAAGAGCCCTTTTGGATAGGGCTTTAAGGCTTGCGTTACAGGACCAAGGCTGCGGTCGACATGTCCGTTTAGGGCTTAAGGTTTGGGATACCCTAAAGCCTAAACGGGTGCGGGTTCAGGTTGAGGGTTTAGGATTTAGGGTTTAGGGTTTGGGATTTAGGGTTTAGGGTTGTTAGGGGGTTCAGGTTTCGGCTTCAAGGGTTACCTGAACCCCCAAGTACCCTTTCATATACCCCGATTACCCACTATTGAGGACCATAAGGGCTCTACTAACGGGCGCTTAAGTGGGATTCTTTTAGTACGTACTTCAAGACTGCCTTCTCGACAGCGATGCAAGCCTGGCAGTTCTCAACCCAAGGGCTCTTGTGCGCCAAGCAGTCGGTTTAGGGTTAAGGGTCTAGGGGTTTGGGGTTAAAACCCTAAATCCTAAACCCTTAACCCTAAACCCTCAACCTTAAACCCTGAACCCTAAACCCCTAAGCCCTAAACCCTGTTGGTTTAAGGCTTGGGCAGTTAAGTAGTCAGTGATCCTGTAGGGGCTGCTATGTAACCTTTAGTACGGGCTTAAGTTGCCCCTGAACTGTAAACCCTAAGACCCTGAAGCCCTTTACCTTAAACCCTGAAGCCCTAAACCCTGAAACCCTGAACTCTATAGCCTGAAACATAAAACCCTACACCCTGAAACCCACGGTGGACTCTTGCTAAGGACATGGACGGACCTATGCAGTTGACCCGTCCAAGGCCGGGAGGAGCAGGTTCCCTGAAATTAGAAGTACCCTTTAAAATTGTTATCATAAGAACAAGAGTAGCAATCGCAATAATCATCATCATAGTCGCGTTCATAGTTTCATACGGTGTTTTTTTTCTCTGGGGCTCTTTGAGGTTGCTTGTTGTTTAGGCTTGTTTGGTTAAGGCTCTTTCGGGAAGGAATCTCCAGAATTAATGAACTGCTCCCTAAGCGGAAACGAGTTCTGTTATCCCAGACTTAGCTCATTGCACCCCTTGGGCCCTTCGGGATTGGTTTCGGGATCGGCGTAAACAAATCCCTGCAAACCCCTTCAAATTTGCCCCCTAAACCCTACACCGTACACCCTTAAGCCCTTAACCCTTCAAGCCTCAACCCTGAAACCCTGGAGCCCTAAAAAACCCAAACCCCGACCCCTCCAGCCCTCAAGCCTGAAGATCAGCGGTGGGGGGCCGAGCCCTTAAACCCTCCACCCTAAACCCTAAACCCTTTCGGGGCCGGCCCCAGAGTCCTACTGTTGATAGTATAAATATAAGTTTAGGGTTTAGGGTTTTGGGGTCTTCGGGTTTTGGGGTCTTCGGGTTTTAGGGTTGAGGGTTTCAGGGTTTAGGGTTTTAGGGTTTTAGGGTTTTAGGGTCTAGGGTCTAGGGTTTAGGGTTTAGGGTTTCGGATTTTAGGGTTTAGGGTTTTAGGGTTTCCCTCCTGGATTTACCTTAAGGACCCTGAACTATGGCAAGTATGCTCTATTCCTTATTCTGGGTAAGGCTGGATTTATATCATCAGCCGTAGTATCAGGGAGACCCCTCAAAGGGGGACCCATCTTGACCCTACTTATGGCTCTCTTTCAAAGGGACCTTATTATTGAGGGCCTTTATCCCCAAAAGTCCCCCTAATCCAAAATCCCATATAAACCCTAAAACTAAACCCCACCTGGGTTAGGTCCTACAACTCGAAAGTTCGGCTGCAGAAATTGACGGGCATGTCGAAGAAGAGCATGCTGAGCAAGAGCGCCTAGAGGCAGACCGAGAGAGGCAGGTTGAGGTTTTTCCGTTCTGCAGCAGTACGAGGAGGAGATGCTCCGGAGGCAGGCAGCCGCATACAAGGCTTTGGAAGACTGGGAGGTCAACACCAGCCTGGCTAACTCGCAAGCTATGCCTGTGCCACAAGCTCCTCGTGGCAAACGCTGTCTGATGGAGATCGAAGCCGATACGAGAAGCGGCGAACAGGGACACAGTGTGCGACGTCATGTCTGTGTGGGGCCATCTCGATCCGGATCTGGGCTTCCATGATCGATGACATCCCGGAGAGTGAAGAAAATACGGTGGGGCTTCGTCCTGGGCCTCAGAGGTCGCGCAGGCACAGTGCGGAGTTCTGGGAAGCGCACAGCTGGACTCCATGGAGATTGCCCAGGGGTTGGCTGGGATGTCCACAGGTTTGACAGAGGTTCCGTTCGCCCAGAGTCTGGACTCAGCAAGTCGGAAAAAGGCGTTCAAACAAAATGAAAAAAAACCCTAAACCCCTAAACCCTAAACCCCTTAACCCCTCAACCCCTCAACCCCTTAACCCCTAAACCCCTAAACCCCTAAACCCTAAACCCCTAAGCCTCCAACCCTGAGGCAGATCCGCGTCCTCTTGGACGTCACCATCCACGAGTTCCCCTGCATCGACCTGAGTCTGGACTACCAAGATGCCTGCACCTCAGTGCTATGGGGTTAGTTTAGGGTTGAGGGTTTATTTATGGGGTTGAGGGTTTAGGGTTTAGGATTTAGGTTCAGGGTTTAGGGTATATTATCGGGTTGAGGGTTTAGGGTTTAGGATTTATAGAGTTTAGGATTCATTTATGGGGTTTAGGGTTTAAGGCCTAGGGCTTGTTATGAGGTTTAGGATTTTGCGTTTCAAGCTCTGGGTTGAAGTGTAGTTGGTGTTGTTGCTCTCTTGCGGTTTCCTAATTAGTTTATGGTTTGTGCCATGTTCCGATGTCTGCACCTCAGTCTTGTGTCGGTCCTTCTTATTTATTTGGTGGTTGGCCTAGCTATGGTACTTTTTGCCATTTGTTGATGCCTGCACCTCATGGTGTGAGTGAGTGAGTGAGTGAGTGAGTGAGTGAGTGAGTGAGTGAGTGAGAGAGAGAGAGAGAGAGAGAGTGTGTGAACATATGCTTGTATTGACCGGTCATTGTATTTAAATAATCATATCGGGACATCCTCAAAAATATCCACAAAATAACCGAAACTCGAAAATACTTTTCACACCCCCGAATGCCTCATAACATATGGGGGACCAATAGGCCGGGGGGCCTGACCCGTCCCCTATGCCCTGGGGAAGAAGGTGTGTGTGTGTTTGTTTGTGGTTCATGTGTTTTCTTGCGCTTCTCCGTGTTTTGGTATGTGGACACCTGCGCCTCATCTTTTGTGTATGTTATGTCCGCTTTGGTTTGGTCATTCTCCCAGTCCTTTCGGGATATATTGATGCTGCGCCTCAGTTGCTCCTACTTTTGCTGGTGGCACTACTCCTTGCCCTTTTGTTTGTCATGTTGGACGGCTGCCATGGTGTAAGCTTTTCTGTGGTGGTGGGCGGAGTTTAGGTTGCGAAGTTCACGGCTCCCGGGTGTTTTGGAAGGAACGTCTTTCAGTTAAGATGCCAAAGTAGTACAGAAGCCTGAGTATTTTGCAATAATTACTAGTCCTGGGGGTTCCTGACTGACAATGGGTATGGTGAACCATCGCCCAGAATCCTCGACTTAGTTAGTAAGGCGCAAAGCATAGGTACCTCGACAGGTGAATCGAAGTTGATCTGCTGCGCAACGGAACCCAAAACACTGCGCCTGGCAGCACCAAACGTTACGCTTCCCTCGCTAGAACCACAAACCCCTAAACCCTCAACCCTCAACCATAAAACCCTAACACCCAACCTTTACAAAGACCGAGGGTCTCGAAGGCCCCAAACTTAATGTAGAGTCCTGTACTGTTTATACCGAAAAGTCCTATGTACCTATAACGTAGGGTATCTCCATTATGATTTAGGCAAGTATCCCCTGTAACAGTACATAGGACTTTGGGAGAGTACTGGGGCCCCCAAAGGGTAGCATTAAGAATTCCTTGGAGGAACTTGGCATTACCTTGACCGGCCGTGATGTTCCCCTCCAGAGACTTCCACCTGCAACAGCGTACCCAACATCCCCCTCTAAGGCTCCATGTACCCTAACCCCTAAACCCTACAGTGTATTATGCTTGCGCCTTACAGGGATGCCTATATTGGTCCTTTAAGGCCGAGGTATGTACTTATCAAAAGGGTACACGCTCTCAGCTTATGGCCAGACCGACTGCGGCTTCGGGTTTAACTTGTCAAACGATGTGCTTTCAGAGCTTGCGGTTTGGGGTTCCCCGTTAAGCCCCGCAGCCTAAACCGAAGACCCTAAACCCTAAAACCCCGAGGAACCCGTTGTTTCAGCTTTTAAGGCCATGGGTAACCGGCAGACGGACATCCGGACCGGCGTCCTGAAGCAGAGGTGCCCTGTGGGGGTGGCGGTGCAGAGGGCTTGGGTGTCGGGCTCGGGGGTTTTAGCGTTTTGGGCTTGGGGGTTTATGGTTATAGGGGTTTCCGGGTTTAGGTTTCAGCTTTTTGTTTGGTGTTGTGGATTTAGGGTTTCGTTGGGAGTGAGGCAGCATGGGAACCTTTAAGTGTCTAAACCCCCTGAAAGGAGAGTCTTGGGAGACTGGTCCGAGCTGGGATTCTCCGCCGAACGCGTTGAATTCGTGCGGGAGGGCATGAAGATGGTTTAGGGTTTATAGGGATGAGGAACACAACTCCTACATTTCAAGGACATGTGCAGGAAGTCATCTTCCAGAGCACGAAGACAGCAGTTTCGTCGGGACTAGGGTATATATCTACATATATATATATTGCAGAGCGCAGCCCTCATAGATACCACCTGACCCACTAAAGCCACCAACTTCGACTTCCCTAAACCCCCGAACCCTAAACCCTGAACCTGAAAATACCAGCGAGCACTTGAGGCTGAAGAAGGATGGCACCCCCGTCGGCGAGGTTGTCAACAATGTGCCTGGAAACAAGAAGTCTCTTGCGGGTTTGGGGTTTAGGATTAAGGGATTTTGGCTGCATTCTAGCTAGATCTAGCTAGGTTGTTTATTGGGTTTAGGACAGTGTAGGGCCGTGGAGTTCAGGGATGTCATGCCCAAGGGTTTAGGGCTTCCTCACTCAGAGGTAGGTGTTCGTCACCTTGAATTGGTCATAAACACTGGAGCGGGTCGTTGCTCATTGGATCTTGGACGCAGGATTCTGCAGGCAAACATGGGACACGCTCAATGCTCAAATGGTCCTTCATGCATCCTTTACGCATAGGCCCCTAAGTAGTTCCTTTTTTGGATTACCTTATAGGATTCTAGCTATAAACCAGAAAAAGGAACTACTTAGGGGCCTGTGGGTTTACCCTAAACCCTAGGCCGTAAGCCTAAACCCTAGAAGCCTCCACTCCCTCAGCCAGAAGCCTGGAAGCCCAAACAAAACCCTAAACCCTTAAGGGCCAAAGGATATCCTTATTTAAAAGTGGGGGGGGCCTATCTACCCTTCTGCTATGAATCCTTATGTGAACTCTTACACACTTCTAGACTCCTTAATGACCCTGTTTGATGTAGACTCAATGTAGACCATACAAACTCCGTCAAAGCCAACCCCGAAGCTCTTCGCGCTTAAACCCTGAACCCTAGATCCCATCCCTAATCCCGATGCCCCGGAAGCCGAAAGCTCATGATGGCCATCTTACAAGGATCCCAAGACCGCCAAGATCATGGCGGCTGCGTAGCCTCCCTGCATTTTCGGCTTCTTTGCAATCTGAGCATGTATCGATTGTTTAGAATTTAGGGCTTATAGGGCATAACGGGGTTCAGGGCCTGTGTTGTTGCCAGGGGTTTGATGAACGATGTCATCGCAGTCGTCTTTTTGTGAGTGCCAGACCTGTGTTGTAGGATTTGCGAATCCTGCTGAAGGGCGACCTTTCTGCACGGGGTCGAGCCTGTGATGCAGATGTCGAAGTGAAGGCTGTCAAGCCTGCGAAGGGTCAGAATTTCAACAGCAGCGTTTCTTGACATCTGTTGTGAAGATTCAGACTTTCAGAATCTGATTCAGATAGCAGAAGGAGCTTCCTTTGGAGCGCCCAGGTCCAATCCCAGTATCCGCAACGACACCGGCAACGTTACCTGTGGGGCTGCTAGACAGCAGGCAGCTACAAGTAACCTGAGCGCATGAAATCGCTGGCTTCAGGATTGTAATGGTAACCACAATCCTAAACCCCAAGCCCTATAAACCCTAAACTCTATATAAACCCTAAGTCCTAAGCCCTAAGCCCTATAAGCCCTAAACCCATCGGATGCGGGTGACGACGTTCAATCTGAGCTCTGAAGTGTTCTTTTCGTGCTTGGGGTTTAGTGTGTAGGGCAATTTCAGCTTCTGGGGTTTAGGACTTAGGGTTTATAGGGTTTGGGGTTTAAGGTTGAGGGTTTAGGGTTTAGGGGTTTAGGGTTTACGTAGAGTTTATAAGGGTTTAGGGTTAAGGACTTAAGACTTCGGGTTTATTGTGGGGCCTCGGAGTTTACGAACTAGGCTCAGATAGTCTCGCTGAGCCGATCCCGCCCGAAGCCAAGACGCCACGCGCGACAAGGATTGCTATGGCGCTTTGCCGGACGGAGAGTGCTGTAACACTTGCTCCGACGTGCTTTATGCAACTTTGGCCGCACGTCACGTGGGTAGTTCTCTAAATTAGGGTCCCTTTTTCAGGTCCCCAGTCTGGTACAGCACCCTGATAAAAAGGACCCTGAAAGGGACCCTAATTTAGAGAAATACCCAAGTGGCAGGTGTGTCGGAGACCCTGTGGTGAAACCCCACATGGACTGGGCGTATAAGCTTTGCAGTCCCTCGTCATAGACCCACGAAACCATGTGCGATTGTCGTAACAAGGGCCTTTCAGTCTAGAAGCCGCAAGAAAGGCGAGCATAGATTCAGGGTTGTAGTCAGGAGGGTGCAGCTCAAGGACTGGAGGGGTGTCTCTGCTGCTTTTCGCTCCCTTGCATGCTGACGGGGTATTCGGGGCCAAGGCATATCGCATGAAGCGATGGGCACTCCCACGGATAGTGCCTCGGATGCAACACAGTACAAAGTATGGCTGCTGTGTCGGGTGGGATACTACTGCTGTTATGGTTAAGCTTCGCCGAAGTTTAGGAAGGCAGCTGGCAGCACACCGTAGCAGCAAGTCACCAGCAAGTCCACCCTAAACCCTAAGCCCTAAACCCTAATACCCTAATACCCTAATACCCTATTACCCTAATACCCTAAACCCTATGAACCTTAGTTCACCACAAGACAGAGTCTTTGAATCCCTGAACTTCAAGCCGGTGTCCCGAAAGCACCAGTGAGAGCACACCCTCAAGCCTTAAACCCGAACCCGCTCCGAACAAGAATCCAGGGCTCTTGGGGCTTAGGGTGTTTAAGCCCTACCCGCAGGCTCCTTAGTAGTTCCTTTATTTGGGGATTTCCTTATTAGAATCTAAACATAAAACCACAAAAAGAACTACTTAGGGGCCTTTGGGTATAAACCTCAAGCCAAAAGCGTTAAAGTCCTGCATCTGAGGAGAGTATCAAGCAGTGCCAGCAGGATGGCACGTCAAAGTCATCGCGCCTCCTCTTCTGCTGAGGGTGCTGTGTTTAGGTGTAGCATTTAGGATTTTGGGGGTTCAGGGCTCCGGGAGGCTCTTGGAAAGTTTTTGGGAGTTTAGAGTCAGGGGTTCCGTGCTGCAGGTTGTGAGATTCGGGGTTTAGGGTTCCGGTTTTCCGGTCGAGGCATTAGGTGTTTATGGACGAGGTTCAGGGTGTAGGGTTTGGCGTCCTCGAAGTCGGTGTTTAGTTGTAGGTGTAGTAAGGCGACCGTGGGGGTTGTGCTGGTGGTGGTGGTGAGTGGTGGGTGGTGGGTTATTGGGTAGTGGGTGCTGGCGGTGGTTTGGGCAGCGGCAGCAGCGGTGACGGTGGCGGCGCTGCTGGTGATGATCAATAGGATGGGTGGTGATTTGAGGATGATATCAATCATACCGGTGATGGTTGCCAAGCTCGTCACGGTAAGCTTTCGATAATGTCTGACTGGAGGTTTAGGAACCACGTGCGGGATTTCCGACGCCCTGCAAAACCCATAGCTACGGACTCAAGTGATGCAGATCGAAGTCGAAATCCCTTTGATGTCCTTGATGTGGCTAGCCATCAAATGTCAATGTCTGCAACCCTGTAAGTCATACAGGCTCTGTTTTCGGGTTCCTACAACCAGTATTACTTTAACGTTGCTGAAAGTGTAGGTTAAGGGCCCGCAAGCTGTGCATGCTGAAGCGCTTGTTCGCTTGTCCGTGCTTAGGTACCAGCCGCCGCAGATTGCGCGACTGCAGGACACTCAAAATTGTGTCCCGCCCCTCACCCTCGACTTGTCAACATGACACAGGCAGCATCTGTCTAACATACAGGCTTTGTTGAGTGAAGTAGGCTTGGGGCATGTTGTAGTATAATGTGGCGGCTCGTTTAATG
>CAJNJA010009074.1:0-15029 GCA_905231915.1 Symbiodinium necroappetens | reverse complement strand
GCGGCGGTGGCGGCGGCGGCGGCGGTAGTGGTGGTGGTGGTGGCCTTTTTGCTGCTTTTGCTGGTAACGTCACGATCATACAAGATGACCATCCCAGAAACCACCACCAACATCATCGCCATCATCCTCATCTCATCGGCAAGACCGCTCCCCAGGAAGATTTCTACCACTGTCACAACCAGTCGCCTCATCGTCATCGCACTTGTATGGACTGTGAAGAGTTGCCTTGCAGCGGAAGGCCCTTTCAACCCAAAGCGCCCTGAATCACAATTCCTAAACGAACCCTACACCCTAAACCCTAAACCCTAACGTCCAACATCCAAAAAAGGCATTAAACCTGAGGCTCCAAATCAAATCCCAAGCTCCCCAAACAACGAACCCTAAACACCCGAAATGCCAGATGCACCACAATAAAAAGATATGTTTAGCAATCCATGAAGTCGTACTATAGTACAAACCCTAAGAACACACTAATTCAACACCCTGAGAACTACGGGCCGTCCTTCCCAAAGGCCCCGAACCGCGCCGCCATGCGTGACAAGAGTCCTCTGGGTGGACCGGCTGTAGCGTTTAAGGTTTAAAGTCTAGGGCAAACCATAGAACCCCATACATAAAAAGAAAAAAAACGCCACAAACCCCCACAGCACCCCTACGAAAATCGCATAAAACATTGTGGAAGATATTTAGGTTCCTAAACCAAACAATGCATGGAGGAAGCACAAAAACCAGTCCTCCGGTCCGCTCTTTCGGGACCTCCTTGGGGCCTCCTGCGGTATTACTGAACGGATCGGAGCAAGTCGGGTGCGCTGTGCAAGAAGTAGTCAAGGATGTTGCACGCAAGGTGTTAAAGGCTTTTGTAAGGCTTTGCAATGTTGATGATAGGATTTTGGCTTGGCTTTTCTCGATATGGTTCTGTACCCTCGCGCTCAGTGGATCCAACGTTGTTTACGGATTCAGTGGGGTAGGCGAGCTCTCCCCAAAACCCTCAACCCTCAAGTTGCTTTGTTTTTGGACGGAGGCAGCCTCCCCGTTGGAGATTGTAGAGCCAATTGCTTAGCTGTTGGACGGTGTAGGGTTTACGGTCGGGTGGCAAGCTTAGCAAGTGGGCAGCTATCAACAGTCTGGTTCCAACTTGATCACAGGAACATCAGGGAGCATCTGTGGTTAGACATCCTATTTCTTCGACTCACAGTCCTCGAATGGTCACATGCTGCACCGTCAGGATGTTGTGCCTGTCTGCAAAGCGCTCCATTCGCCGGAGCTGCTTCAGAGGATTTCGACGATGGTCCTCCATGCTCGCGAAAGCCCAGGAACGAAGCCGCTCAGCGCTGTTCAGCTTCACCATATCCTGAGCCACTTTTCTCGGCTTCGATCGCAGGAGAACTCCACTGCTGTCTGCTGCCGCAAAGGGCTCTGCATAGAGAGACCAGCGTGCCAGCTGAGCGTGGCAATGGCGGCCCTGGTGCCAGTCGAGCTTCAGGGAGTCTAACTTCATGCCGAGGAGGAAGCATCCATAGCCCAGGCGTGAGTCGGGATCCTCGAACTGCACACTGACATTCCGCAGGTGCATCTCGGTATAAGGCATCCTGGTGATACTCTGTCGCACATCTCTCATCAAGCTCCTCCTCATCTCCTGCAAACCTGGGTGCTTGTTGGGGCTTGGTGAATTTAAGTTACGCGAATACCAAAAGTCAATATCATTCACTATAGACCCCTAATGTGGTAACTTAAATCCCTAAACCCGAATCCGGTAATAAAACCCTCATTATACAGCCGTAGAGCCCTTCAAAGGATCCCTCTTATGGTAACTCAAGACTCAACACGCTAAACCCTAAACCCTAAACCCTAAACCCTACACCCTACACCCTAAACCGTAAACCCTAAACCCTAAACCCTAAACCCTGAACCCTAAACCCTAAACCCTAAAGTCCCTCAACCGTAAACCCTAAACCCTAAACCCTAAAGCCCTAGTCCCCTCAACCCTTAAACCCTAAACCGTAAAGCAAGTAAGAGCCCAGGAGCTCTTCGAGGAGCCCAGTGAGCCGAGGGAGTCCTGTGACTCCCTGACCGCCGTGGCCTCTACGACAGGAACTGTGAGCCTTGCAGGGCTCCAGCGTTTAGGGTTTAGGGGTTTAAGGTCTAGGGTTTAGGGTTCAGGGTTTGAGCCTTTCAGGGTTTGAGCCTTTCAGGGTTTCAGCGGTTAGAGGGTTTAGGGTTGAAGGTCTAGGGTTCGGGGTTCGGGGTTTAGGGTTGGGTTTAGAGTTTGGGGATCAGGCTTTAGGGTTCAGGGTTTAGGGCGCTCAGGGTTTAGGGTGTTCAGGGTTCAGTTAAATGTTTAGAGTTCAGGGTCTAGGGTTGAGCCTCTGGCAGATCATCTTGACGACGCGCCACTTCGCGGCCAGCACAGTCCTGGGTTTGAGGGTTTGGGGTTTTGGGTGTCAGGATTGAGGGCTTAGGCTTTGGGGTTTATGGATTGGGCTTGCGACCTGGCAGGTTTTCCTTGAAACTACAAAAGCAGCACCCAAGCAGCACAATCACCCTTAACCAAGGACCACACTGCAGACCTTGGCCAACCGAGAGCGTTTCCACGCCCATGGAAAACTCTTCGCAAGAAACCTTCTACAAATTCAATCAATAACTCGGGGCAATCCCCTCAAACCAAAACAAAGCTCCAACCCCCAAACCACAAGGTCTAAACCGCCCAGTGTCTGGTAGTGCCAATGACCTCCGCCCTTGTTTGGGCAGGAAGATAGACCCGGGCCGGGCCCCAGAACCAGCAACAGATTCTTGACCTCGGTTGAGGAGTTCCCAAAAATGATTTGGAAACGGCTTGGTTGTGGTTGTGGTTGTTGTTGTTGTTGCTGTTGCTGTTGCTGTTGCTGTTGCTGTTGCTGTTGCTGTGGCTGTGGCTGTCGCTGTGGCTGTCGCTGTTGCTGTTGCTGCTGTTGCTGCTGTTGCTGTTGCTGCTGTTGCTGTGGCTGTGGCTGTGGCTGTGGCTGTGGCTGCGGCTGGCGCTGGCGCTGGGGCTGGGGCTGGGGCTGGGGCTGGGGCTGGGGCTGGGGCTGGGGCTGGGGCTGGGGCTGGGGCTGGGGCTGTGGCTGTGGCTGTGGCTGTGGCTGATGCTGTTGTTGTTGTTGTTGGTGGTGGTGGTGGTGGTGGCGGTGGCGGGGGTGGTGGCGGTGGTGGTGGTGGTGGTGGTGGTGGCGGTGGTGGTGGTGGTGGTGGCGGCTGTGGTGGTGGTGGTGCTGGTGCTGCTGGTGCTGCTGGTGCTGCTGGTGCTGCTGGTGCTGCTGGTGCTGCTGGTGCTGCTGGTGCTGCTGGTGCTGGTGGCGCTGCTGCTGCTGATGCTGCTGTTGTTGTCTGTTTTTGAAGGGTGGGCGGGGTGTGTAGCGGTTATAGTATGAAGAATACGTCTGACAGCCGCCAGGTTCCCTGAGCTTGGATGCTTGAGCCTGTGGTGTCAGATCCACTGCTCGGGACGGTGGAGGGCTCCAGGGTTCAAATCTTTGATGGTTTTGATAAAAACCCTTCAAAACCCTATATGTGGTTTTGGAACCTGTGAAGCTCCTAGGCTCCCTCCATCGGCAACACTTGATTAAACACGCACCTCGAAACGGACCCCGTAGCTTTGAACTCCTCCCTAAAAACACACCCTAAACCCTAAACCCTGGACCCTACACCCTAAGCCCTAAACCTTATCCCAAAATCCTAGAACCGTTATAAACCGTGAACCCTACACCCTACGGTGGATCCCAAAACTTTATACCCTCGGAGACCGGAGCCCCAAAGCTCGAAAGCCAGCTCATGCTCAGGCCCCGAAGACGGCAAGAGACCAACCCATAAGACACGATTTAGGGTTTAGGGTTTAGGGTTTCTTTAAAATGATGCCAACCCTAGACCCTACAACCCAGGAAACCCTAAACCCTATAAACCCCAAACCCAGGAAACCCTAAACCCAGGAAAGCCTAAACCCTAAACCCTAAAAACCCAGGACAGCCGTATAACGAAACCTGTGATGAAGCCCCCCAAGATTCACGTGGAACTCAAGGTTGACGCAAATGTTGCAAACGGATGCCCCTCAACCCTACCCTGAACCCCTAAAGTCTGCAAAATCATGGCCTTTGTAAGGGTCTTGGGCCATGATTTTACCTACTTTTTGGGGGTTTTAGGCCCCTAATGGAGGTAAAATAATAGCCTTCTGAGGGATTCTTTTGCCTACTTTTGGGGGAGTTTAGGTAACACTAGTCCTCATGCCCAAGAGGAGGCCCTGCCCTAAGCCAGTCCAGGCGACGCGGATTCGGGTTCGGCCGTGCGTGCGCGAGGCAAAGGTCAATCTGCCCATCTCCTCACAGAGTATAGGGTTTCCCGAAATAGCGGACCCTAATATAGCACCTTAAATGATTAATAAGATCCTTGTTATAACGACCCCATGGCAAAAGAGGGCACCCCTTATTTTCGGAAACTCCCATATGGGGTTGAGGGTTTAGGGTTTGGATTTGTTGTTTACAGGTTGGGGGTGAAGGGAAGGGGTAGTGCGCCCCGGGCTCCAGGTTTCGGGTGAACCCTAAACCCTAAAACAGGTAGGGTATGACCCCATAGGGAGGGCTTAGAGCTAAGGTTTTAAGTTTTCAGTGCAGCTTCGAAGATAGCGGAGCAGAGTTTACGGCTCTTCGCTCCGGGGAAACCGTCTACGGGTCTAGGGTTGAGGGCTTAGGGGTTGCTTCAAGGACTGGACGAGCACTGGGGGGCTCCCCTGATTTTGCAGCCTCCCAAAAATTCTAAAAACACCGGGGGGCGGGGGGTCTACACAGATCCCTTACACAAACCCTCAACCCTAAACCCTGAACCCTAATAGATCCCTGACACTTCCCTCCAAGAAGCCCAGCAGGGTCCTGTGAGCTGAGGGTATGCGGGCTTCAGGGTTGGAAAGTCTGGGCCAATGCCAGATGAGTCTTTAGGGCTCAGGGCTTAGGGTTTCGGGTTTGGTTAAGGTTTCGGGGTGCACATCGTCAGCGACGGAACAAGTCTTCAACAAAACTCTCTAACACGCCGGGTTTAGGCTTTAGCACCCTAAACCCTAAAGCTTAGAGCGTTTATGGACTAGGCCCGGGCTCCTTGGAATCGCTGGAAAGGTCTACGAAGAGGTCTTCCACAAGGGCCCCGGTCACAGCCAAAGGCAAATGCAAACCCTCCAACGTCTCCGGCTTCAGGCTGGCTTTCCTTGGTTTAGGTTCAGGGCTTGAGGTTTAGGGTTTGAGGTTTTTAGATCAGGTTTTTGGCTTCAGGCCGGTCCTTGAAACATTCAAGAGGGTCTAGGGTTCTGCAAAGGGTTCGATAAGGGGTTTCTAGAAGGGTGTTTCCTGTAAGGAAACTGGGACAGAGGTCCAAGTGGCTCAGGGGGTACTTTGGGGTCTAACAACTTAAGGCTCATGGGTCTTGGGTCCAGGGGCTTTGGGTTTGGGCTTAAGGCTTCTGGCTTAAGGTGTCTCCGGATTTAGGGATTTAAGTTTAGATTTAAGTTTTAGACTTGGGGCCAAAAGCGTACTTTGCGGCACTTCGGGCGAAGGCCATGGCTTTATGGTCTAGGGCCAATGGGCTTCGGAATAAGGGTTTAGGGTTTAGGGTTACCCCAAACCCTTTATAGGGTTTCTGAGTGTGATACAGACGGTATACGATTAGAGAGGTTTAGCAAACAGTGCAACTCTGACCCCCAGACAGAGCTCCCGGGATTTCGCTATGCAGCTTACCACTGCAAAACAAATTAAACAAGAAGATACAAGGGTTTTGGATTTAGTAGCAGTATAGACAAGAAGTTATGAAGCCAATCAAAAAAATAAGACGCTTCCCACACTATGCCTCAAAAAGAACCCCACACTGACGCAGGCTTGTGGTCGTTCTGGATCCGCAAGACCGGACCCTTGTAATGCTTGTGGATGACCGTGAAATTCATGGGACATAACTACACCTCCGATACCAACATACGGGATCTGAGGGCCTCCAAAATAGGAACTATACAAGAAAACATACAGATCTTGAGCCGTTGTGCATATTCCTACGGACCATAACGCGAAACAATGCTCAGAACAATACCAACAAAGTCCAAGCTTCTGCGGAGTACTGCGCGGTGTATGAAAGCTGTACAGTATGATGGCACAGTTTGGAAATTTGAGTAATAAGCATGGGCGCACACATGGACGTATACATAATTATACAGAAAGACTCTAATTATATATATATTTATATGTGTGTGTGTGTATAATATACACACACTTACATTCATATCTGCATACATGTACCTATGGAGGTATGCATGTATGTGTGTAGGTAGCTATAGCTATGTACCAGTATCTGTGAATGTGTGTGTATATGCGTGCGTGTGTATATGCATACATATATATATATATACACACACGTATTTATGATTTTATATATTTATATACACGTGTGCATTTGTATATTTATGTAAGGGTTTGTTACGACGTGGTCCGGTCATCAACGCCAACATCGGACACCTGAACCCTGGACCCAAAAGTACCGTTGTGGAACCCTAAATCCTAAACCCTAGATTTTGAAATAAAATCCGGGAATGCCGCACCCCAAGCCCTAAACCCTAACGCCCAAACCCGGAACCTCAGGCCCCAAACCCAAAACCTCAAAGCTTAAGCTCTAAATTCTGCATCTGAAACCTTGAACCCTAAATCTTAAACCCTGCAAACCCTGAACAGGAACCCCCAACTCGTCGACCCTAAGGCCAAGCTTCTGGATGTGGATGCTGGAGGCGGAAAGGTCCACTTTGACATTCGTGGGCGGCACGTCCACGTAGCAGCCAAGATTGGTCATGAAGGCCTACAAGCGTCTTGCGCTCTCTGAGGGTGTTAGTGGCTTTAAGCTTGGTACCACGCTGGGCGCTGAACCCAAAGCCATAAACTCCATGAACGCCTTAAAGGGTTCCATTTCAGTGCCTCAACAATCAAGAACGGGCTGTGGAAGTTTTCTGTAACTGCGCTCTGGAGGACTATACTTGATTCTTCCGACCCCTATTTACTTCATGATCCCACATTGCCTTTTTTTATGGGGTTGTAAAGTGGTTCAAGAAGCTTAAGCCGGTTGGAGGTGAAGATTGCTGCGGTTTTCAGCGGTTCGAGTTCGGTTTTGGACTCAAGGAAAATGAGTGCGAGCATGTAGTGTACATGTCGTGCGTTGCAGTGACTTCGCTGATCGCTACGACGGGTAGAGGGATTTACGGACAGGAAAGGCCAAACTGACGCTGACAAGGCATACTGGCCACTCAGTTGTTGGACAAACAGTATAATATACCTGGCTGGTGCTGATGCTACGCTCCAGGCAAAAACGTTAATTTTTTCGGTTGACGTTGATGCACGCAGCGATGATGATGCGCGCAATCCGGTAAAGGAATCACCCAGCTGAAGTTCATGATGCGCTGCTACGGCACTCTCCCGACAATCATCACCCATCTGACGCTCATGTCAAGCCGGGCAAGGGTAAATCTGCCGACAGGTCTTCCCCAGCAGATGATGCACTCTGCCAGGGGAAGTTTCCCGACAGGTATTACCCAGCTGATCCTCATGATGCACGCGGTGCAGTCTCCCGTACACCCAGCCCGTGTTCATGATGTGTGCAGCTAGTCCGACTCATGATGCGCGCTGCTGGGGCAACAACCCTGCGACAGGTATTACACAGCTGATGCTCATGATGCGCGCTGCTCGGGCAGTCTCCCGTACACCCAGCCCGTGTTCATGATGCATGCAGCTAGTCCGACTCAGGATGCGCGCTTCTAAGGCAATCCTCCCGCAGGCACCCAGCTGATGCTCATGATGCGCGCTGCTTGGGCAGTCTCCCGTACACCCAGCCAGTGCTCATGATGCGTGCAGCTTCGGCAATCGTCCGACTCATGATGCACGCTGCTAAGGCAATCCTGCCACGGGCACCCAGCTGATGCTCATGATGAGCGCTGCTAGGGCAATGCTGCGGCAGGCATGACACAGCTGATGATCATGATGCTCGCTGCTGGTATTGCACAGCTGATGCTCTTGACGCGCGCTGCTCGGGCAGTCTACCGTACCGACAGGCATCACCCAGCCCAACCTCATGATGCGTGCAGCCAGCGCAATCCTCCGACTCATGATGAACGCTGCTAAGGCAATCCTCCACAAGGCACCCAGCTGATGTTCGTGATACGCGCTGCTAGGCAATCCTCCGACAGGTATTGCCCAGCTGATGCTCGTGATGCGCGCTGCTGGGGCAACCCTGCGACAGGTATAACACAGCTCATGCTCATGATGCGCGCTGCTCGGGCAGTCTCCCGTACACCCAGCCAGTGCTCATGATGCATGCAGCTACGGCAATCCTCCGACTCATAATGCGCGCTGCTAAGGCAATCCTGCCACAGGCACCCAGCTGATGCTCATGATGTGCGCTGCTGGGGCAATGCTGCGGAAGGCATGATGCTCATGATGCGCGTTGCTGGAGCAAACCTGCAACAGGTATTGCGCAGCTGATGCTTATCATGCGCGCTGCTCGGGCAGTCTCCGTACCGACAGGCATCACCCAGCCCGTGCTCATGATGCGTCAGCTAGGGCAATCCTCCAACAGGCACCCCAGCTGATGCTCATGATGCGCGCTGCTGGGGCAATCCTGCAACAGGTGTTACGCAGCTGATGCTCATGATGCACGCTGCTGGGGCAATCCTCCGACAGGAATCGCCCAGCCGATGCTCATGATGCGCGCTGCTCGGGCAGCCTCCGTACCGACAGGCATCACCCAGCCCGCGCTCATGATGCGTGTAGCCAGCGCAATCCTCCGACTCATGATGCACGCTGCTAAGGCAATCCTCCAACAGGCACCCAGCTGATGCTCATGATGCGCGCTGCTAGGGCAATGCTGCGGAAGGCATGACCCAGCTGATGCTCATGATGCGCGCTGCTGGGGCAAACCTGCGACAGGTCTTACGCAGCTGATGCTCATGATGCGAGCTGCTAGGGCAATCCTCCGGCAGGTACTATCCAGTGATGCTCATGATGCGCGCTGCTGGAGCAATCCTCCGGAAAGCATCACCCAGCTGATTCTCATGATGTATGATGCGCGCTACAAGGCAATTTCTTTACAGGCATTACCCAGCCAACAGGTGCCCCAGCTGACTGACGACGTCCGATTTGAGTGCACTGTGTTTTGCGGTCCTGAAGCAAGGACCCTCGGATTTAGGGTTCTAAGTACCTCTATGTTCAGCACAAGGGTGCTGCGTCATCAGGCGCAAATGCCGTGACGCACCTTCTCGTTGACATAAAACCAGCCACGCGTGAAGCAAGGGAAGCTTCAGAAATCGAGGCACTCTGACAGTAGAATCCGATATGGAGTTATGACTGAACTCTGACTTATCCCAACCCCCCTAGACCCTCAACCCTAAACTCCCTAAGCTAAACCCGACATCCTCGCCCTGTAAGGACAGCCCTCGCCCACCTGCACAGCCAGGGAGGAGGCAACGGAGTCGGCATCGAACTCGCTGGCGGAGATCTTCAGCCTCTAGGCTTTGGGGTTTAGGGTTCCGGGTTCAGGAGGTTTAGGGTTTAGGGTTTAGGGGTTTAAGGGTTTAGGGGTTTAGGGGTTTGGGGTTTTGGGGTCGAGTGTGGGGTTTTGGGTTTAGGGTAAGTACACCATAGTACACCCATACAACCCCCGCAACTCCGTGCCGAAGGTCATGCATCAGATTATTGAAAGCAGCTAGGCGCCGCAGTAAAGCCTTGCTACACGAGCTGGCAATCCCGCTTGTGCTGGAGGCCGTCTGTTAAACCCAATCGCTTAAACCCAAAATTCTTGTTATAGGGGGTCTCAAACCCTGAACCCTAAGGGGCCCTAAACCCTAAACCCCTAAGGGGGACCCTAAACCCTAAACCCTAAGGGGCACGCTAAACCCTAAACCCCTAACGGGGACCCTAAACCCTAAACCGTAAGGGGGACCCTAAACCAAAAACCCTAAACCCACACCCAACACCCGTACCTGAAGCCTCAACTTCAAGTCTCCAACTCGAAACCACCACTGTGCATGTATATGCTACAGGCCACTGTATCATACTACATACTACTCGATTGACTTCCCTTGTCTTATGTTCCATGATGCTGTCTCTCAAAAAGCATTCTACTGTCTTTAGTATGTTGCACTCTTCTACTTGGAGGTCCATGGGTAGTTATAACTATGGTTATAAGTCCCCTAATATGGGTTATAACTAGAGTTACCCTGCTTGTAACCCCACTTAGAACTACCCATGAGCCTCCAAGCAACCCTAAACCCTAAACCCTAAACCCGAACCCGAAACCCTAACCCCTAATCATTGCATCAGAAGAGAGCTGAGGGGCTGGATTCCTAGGAGCCGGAGGCACCGGTGAATGAGCAGAAGCACCGCCGTCGCCGTGGCAAACGCCGTCGCCTCATTCTTTGACGAAACCAGGTACTGCGTGTACCTCGGATTCAGGATTTAAGACGCATGGTCTAAGTCTAAGGACTTCGCGTGTGAGGTCTGGGACTTCTCCGGGTTGGGGGGGGCGTTTGGAGTTCAGTCTGCCGGGGCTTCGACGGGGTTTAGGGAGTAGGGCTTAGGGTCCTGAACACCGGGCTTTAAGGGCTCACGCGCCCGGCAGGCCTTCCCCGCCTCCACCCTAGCTGAAATGTTGCTTTGGTACTCCTGATACAATCGTCAAGCTTTGCTTAAACAACACAAAACCCCTTCAATAGAATACCTCTTAGACCCGAAACCCTGAACCCCCAAACCCTAAACCCTAAACCCCCAAACCCTAAACCCTGTAAGATCACAGAGGCAACTGACCTCGGGCACTTCCCAGCCAAAGTCCCTGAAACCGTATAGGGCCCCCCGATTTTCAAAGCTCCGTCAAGGCTTCAGGGCTTGTTACTTGGGTTTTTTTCAGGGCTTTCGGCTTTGGGGAGTAATTCTGGCTTAGGCTTCAAGACTTTAGGGTTTAGGGTCCAAGGCGCTGGAGTTTAGGGTTTAGGGCTCAGGGATATCTAGCTAGGCTTAAGTGGAGTGTAGTGAGGGACATCAGGATTTCTACATGCTTTAATTTGCTTGAAGCCTCGACCTGCCCTACATCATTTGGGCGCTTCAAAACCCTAAACCCTAAACCAAAAAAAATCCTACTTACTGAGACCGCTGATCCTCCAAGCATCTCTCGAAAACACAAACCTCAACACCCGAACCAGATATCGCGATGACTACTAGCACCTGTGAGTCTTGGGTACTAGCACCTGTGAGTCTTGGGTAAAAATAGGAGCCTTAATGATTAGAATAGATTTTTGGGTTATGTTATGGCCCAATCATAATGGTATCATGAATGTAGAGGGATAAGAATTACTAGTTCTTCAGGCCCCTGACTTCTAAACCTCAAACCCTAAACCCTACAACCTCAACCTCAAACCCTGTCAGGCCTGGGTGTCGAGGTGAACCCGACAAGTGAAGCTTACGTTGCTTCGGCTGTGGATCATGGATTTAGGGCTTCGGGTTTAGGGCTTCGGGCGAAAATCCTAGAACCTAACACTTGAAGGCTAACTTCTTACGTTGTAAACCCGAAAGCATAAACCCTGAACCCTAAACCCTATCCCAACACTCAAAGTCTCGAACACTAACACTTGCGACCCTCAAATACCAGAAGCTTGTGCGAGACGAAGATACCAGGTGGCATAGAACAAGCACCACGTCCCTGCCGCGAGCACACAGAACTCCTTGTGGCAGGTTGGCTTGCGGCCTAGAATCCCGACTTTGTACTGAGCTCTTGCTACGAAAATCTTGATTAGGTCGTTAGGCTACCACGTAAAATGGCGACGGTCTTCGGTCTACTGTGGGATTTAGGGTTTAAAGTCCAGGCATTTGATGCTTCAACAATTGGAAGACCAAACTTCTGGAGATAAAGCGGAAGAGCGCGAATAAGGCTGCTCGACCTAAGGCGATAACGTAAGGGCTGTTACGACTTCAGGTTCCGGACTCAATTGAGGCCTTTCATTTCAAGCTCCAAATTTTGGAACCCTACTATAAACCCTGAACCCTAAACCCGAAACCCTGAACCCCAAACCCTGAACCCTAAACCCTGAACCCTAAACTGAACCCTAAACCCCAAACTTTGGAATAAACCCTGAACCCTAACCCGAAACCATGAATCCCACACTCTCAATCTCCGACTATGAAAGCCCCTAAAGACCCCAAAACTCTTAGCCTGAGCCCTCAGGAGAGTCGGGTCTCCATCTTGTTCAGAGACGGCCGGAAGAAGTGCTCACCACCTGTGTAGTAGCCAGGTTCTAGGGTTTAGGGTTTAAGGTTTTATGGAGTGTTCACCAGGTGTAGGGTTTAGGGCTTAGTGTTTAACCGGCTCTTGCAAGGGTCTTACATGTTAACAGTCCTCCACACGGGTTTTATAGAGTGTTTTAAATTCGTAATGGATCACCCGACACGGAACCGTTTGCTGGAGCGTAGAACCTCATCACACTCTTCTATCGATGCTACTGATGGGATGAACGCACTGCTCGCGCCAGGCTTACAAGACCCTGTACCCTATAGAACCTAAACCCCAAAGCCCTCAACTTTAGCCCTAAACCCGTACATCCTGCACCCCTACATGCCAAACCTAAATTCAAGAACCGCCCACCTTGAGCCCATGCTCGAAGAAGAAACTCAGCACCAAGAGCAAATAGGAGCGCGTAGCCAAGAACCTCCGAGGTACGCACGAAGGCGAAGAACTCCACTGCGCAGTAAGTGAGAGAGGAGACGAAGAAGAGCATCTGTACCCACTTTTTGTTCAAGACTTGCTGAATTCCTGGGCTTTAAGCAACCATGTTAAGGAACATTGTTGTCTCTGCCTATCTATATCTATATCTATATCTATATCAAAATGTATACATATATATATATGTATATATATAATCTGTACACATATGTATTGGTTTAAAACACGTTCATTAAAAAGAACCCAAGATTCGGACCACTTGCCGTGCCCGGTGCTCTTGCCAAGCCTCCTTGAATTCGTGCATCCAGAGCTTCTTCATGCTGGCCTTTTTCCTTCTCTCGTGCAGCGTCTCCTGCACCGAAATTCCCCGAAACTCCTCCCAAGTGCGGAGGGCACGATAGACGCAGAGGATTAGCACGGTGGCCTTGTCCAGATTCGACACCGAAACCGGCAGGGCGCCTCCCCGTAAAGCCACATGTAAAAGATAGATGCTCATGCCCAGTCTGAAGGTCATAACAGTCAGAACTAAGGCCTCGAGCTGATGGCAGAGAGGAATCATCATCCGCCGCCAGGACCGCCACCGCCACACCGGTCCACCCTGCGCAGAAACCCGGGCAAGAATCTCTAGCAGCGTCCCCAGCACCAGAAAGCTTCCAGTGGCCCAAACCCACGTCGCATACTCTATCAGCTGACCGAAAGGGTCGGGTCCCACCAAATAGACCAGGCAATGTCCAAGGCTGAAGATCCAAAGTGACACGCCGAAGCCCAGGGACGTGGCACAGCTCTGCACGTGCGCCCAGAGGGACTGTAGCCTCGACAGGGGAAAATCCCAAACTCTAAAACCCAACAAGCTGGAAATCTCGAAAACTTTAAAGCGTAAAAAGTCCTAAACCGGTAAACCTTAAACCCCAAACCCCTAAACCCTAAATGCCCTAAGCCCTACACCCTAAACCCCAAACCCTACCCCTCTAAACCCTTAAACCCCCAAACCCCTAAACCCTAAATGCCCCAAGCCCTAGACCCTAAAGCCCAAACCCTAAGCCCCTAAACCCTTAAACCCTAAACCCCAAAGCCTAAATGCCCCATCCCCAGCCCAAACCCTAGCCTCTGCGGGTTTCCTTCAACCTTTTCATTTGGGAGTTTAGGGTTTCGGGGTATAGGGTTTAGGGTTTCGGGTTTAGGGTTTAGGGGTTTGGGTTTAGGGGTTTCGGGGTTTCGGGTTTAGGGTTTGCGGTCAGGGCTATTGGCCTCAGACCGTTCAGAGGTTGCAGGGCTTCGGGTGTTGAGAGTTTCGGAGTTTTGGTCTTCGGAACCCCAAACCCCAAGCCGTCCTAAACCCTAAACTCTATACCGGTTACCGTCCTAAACCCAAAACCCCAAAATTTCGGATTTGGGCACGGTTTCGTGTACAGGGTGTAGGGAAAATAGGGTTTCGAGACTTTCTGGGAGTAGGCTTCTACCTTGGTCTCGGGTTCCAGGTGAGTGGGGGGCTGGAGAGATTTGGGCGTTCGGATTCAGTGGGTTAGCTGCTGGCGGATTCGGATTAGCCTAAACCCTAAAAGCTCCTATGCCCCAGACTCTAGACTTCAGCCTCCCACGAGACTTGTGTCCCATGGGCTTTGAGTAAGGTGGGGTTACGTTTGCACTGGCAAGGCTCCTAAGTCACGCCGGCTGCCTTGCACAGAGGTTGAGCGCAAAAGAGGCACATCGGTTGCTCAGGGGTGCCCGCCTTCCTCTCCGTCCAATCGCATCCGACATTTCCAGTTGGTGCCTTCTCAAGGTGAGATGTCGAGCCTCGAGTGCTCCATCTCCAACACTACTCTTGCCTTCTCGCCCGGGTCCAGACTTCGGAGCCTAAGAGGAACATCGGTGGCTCAGGGGTTCCCTCGGGATCTTACCCGTGGCGACACGTGTCCAACAGGCATTCTGTCGGGAATCAGGTTCGTGCCTTCTTCTTCACTCTTGGTTGGACTATGGTACCTGCTCCTTGAGGGCCCTTTGGGCCAAATGGTGCGCCCCGAAGCCCTTCACCGCCTTAACCCCTTTACCCTTAAAGCCCTAACCCCTGGACCCTTAAGCCCAAACCCTAAACCCGACCTTCCTTGTATCCTTCATTGTAATATAGCTAGGTATCATCTAATGTAACACAGACTGCTGAAGTGCATGCCTCTGGTAGCAGTCCACGCCATGTACATGCTTATTTTCCTGTTCTGCTTGTAGGCCCAAGTAGAGTTCAGCCTTGAGCATGTTTAACTACGTATGTACAAAGTAGGTGCCAAAGTCCT
>CAJNJA010009073.1:2722-15031 GCA_905231915.1 Symbiodinium necroappetens | reverse complement strand
CCGGAGAAGCAGTACAGAAAGCTTTCTTCAGTTTGTCATACTGGGGAGGTATGTCTACTAACACGGCTTCAGCATAGTGAACCTTACAACTTGCATCCCCACGGCTCAGGTTCGGAGACAGGCTTGTCATTGCCAATGCAACAGGTCGGGGCCCCACCCTGCGGTTAGAGGATCAGGAACATGATCCGATTTCGTCTTGTGTGAGTTTTTTTTCAGTGTCGAGGCTGCTCTTCCATCTGGGGCGGCTCCAACCCGTCCTTCCCGTACACCGTCAACACCAAGGGTGAGGGCCCAGCCTGGGCCAACTCTCTGTTCGAGGACAACGCCGAGTTCGGCTTCGGCATGCGCAAGGCGCATGCGTATGCAAAGGGGGACGCAGGGATCTGCAGGGCGAACGGGTCTGCCACAGCCTTCGAGGCCTTCAAGCAGCGCCGAGACTACTTGGCTTTGCAGGTCGAGGTGTGCCTTGAGCTTCCGAAGATTTCGAACCCTTCGGGGCATGTCCCACTCGCGCCTCTGCCAGGCTGCCCTGACCGACGAGTCCGTGTCCATGTCCGACGAGCTGCGGCAGGCCCTGAAGCAGTACCTGGTCATGCGCCAGGACCTCTGCCACGACCTGCTGCGACACTGCCGCCACCTGCGATGCTGCGTGTCTCCTGGCAGGAGCAGATGCACGATCTCCTGCTCCCGCGCGGGCGAAGCATCTACCACCAGATCATGGAGAAGCTGGAGCCACTTCTGGAGAAGGACCTGCGATGGCGAGTTCATAGTTCATAGCCGCTCCTCGTGCACCATCAGCTGCACCAGGAGAAGGACGCGCACCCAAAGATTAAAGCCCTCCATGACCTGCTGCTGAGCTGCATTACGTTCCTTAAAGCACCTCTTTCTGATGTCACTTTGGCACCGAGGGAGGACATGTTCGGGCGCAGCAGCTTCTGGATCGTGGGAGGTGATGGCTGGGCTTACGACATCGGCTACGGTGGTTTGGACCACGTCATTGCCAGTGAGGAGCATGCTGGTGCACTTCTGGAAATAGTGTTGAACAGCCAACGCTGCGGAATTCTAGCATCGAGATGCCGTTATAGGATACCTGAGCTACAGAATGTGTCCTGAGGCTTTCAGTTCACTTCCATGCTTCATTGCATTCCCTGGCCCTTCCCGTCATCATGTCTCATCTGAAGGAGCACGTTAACATCTTGGTCCTTGACACTGAGATGTACAGCAACACAGGCGGGCAAGCTTCGAAGGCCACGCCCAAAGGGGCCATGGCCAAGTTCGCCGAGAGCGGCAAGCTCACCCAGAAGAAGGATATGGGGCAGTTGGCCATGACATACAAGAACGTCTACGTTGCGAGCATCTGCGTTCACGTGAACCCTCAGCAGGCAGTGAGGGCCATGATCGAGGCGGATGCCTATGCAGGACCCAGCATCATCTTGGCGTATTCGCCTTGCATCAGCCAGGGTTTCCCCATGGCAGAGTCCATCCAGCACTGTCAGATGGCCGTGGACTCTGGATATTGGCCCCTCTACCGCTACCACCCGGAGCTGGCGAAAAATGGCAACAACCCCTTCCAGCTGGACAGCCGCAAGATCAAGGGTGACCTCTTCAAGTTCCTGGCTAAGGCAAGCTGACTAGGGTGAAGGTCTTGCGATGTCTTAGTTTATGGGCTGGGTCGCCAGGAGAACCGCTTCGCAGCAGTGATGCGCCGCGATCCGAAGCACGCCCAGGAGGGGAAGCGGCCGAGGGCGCGAGCTGTAAGCTAGTGTTAGTGCATGTGGGACGGAATGGTTGAATGGGCTTGGCAGGAGCTGGACGACAGGCTGCAGGAGAACGTGGTGCAGAAGAACCATCTTCTGCAGGTCCTGAACAAGGCTGGTTCTAGAAACTTGAAATTGCATTGAGTTGGCTTGTGTTGCCTCAGCTCAAGCTGACGAACCGACCAGGAAGATTTGGAGGGTCAGTTCAGCAAACTGGTGGAGGGTCTCTCGGATGCCAAGAGCTCCGGCGACTCCATCACGGTGCTTTACGGCAGCGAGACTGGCAACTCCGAGGAGCAGGCGAAGAACCTGAAGCAGGACCTGAATGCCCGCGGCTTGAAGGCCTCAGTGAGCTCTCTGGACGACTTCGAGTTCGAGGAATTGCCGAATCAGAAGATCGTCATCTTGGTGGTGTCCACCTGCGGTCTTGGTGAATACCCGGCCAACTGCAAGCAGACCTGGATGAAGCTGCAGTCTCCCGACCTGCCTATGACCTGGCTTGCAGGTGTGAAGTTCTGCGTCTTCGGCTTGGGCGACTCGACCTACAGCCAGTTCTGTGTGGCAGCCGTGGGCTTCGACACACGCCTTGCCGAGCTGGGTGCCCAGCGCATGCTGCAGCGCGGCGTCGGCGACGACCGCGACGAAGACCGCTACTACACCGGCTGGGAGGCGTGGCTCCCTGAGCTCTGGAAGGTGTTGGGAGCACCTGCGTTGCCTCTCTCCTCAGATCCTCCGGCCCCCTGCTACCGAGTGGATGTGTCTCCAGGAACCGTGGACAAGCCCCCCGTCAAGGATGACGATATCGTGCCGCCAGGCGCCACCAGGCTGGAACTCTTGTGCAACAAGGTGCTGACAGGTGATGCTAAGTACGATCGGGACATCAGACACTACGAGTTCAAGATCGAAGGCACTTCCGTGAGCTACAAGACGGGTGAGAGCCTGGCCATCTGGCCCCGAAACCCGGTGCCAGCCGCGGAGGAATTCTGCAGGATGATGGGCTTCGATGCTGGCCAGCAGCTGCGCGTCCTTCCCTTGGAAGGTGCAAGGAACTGGTGTCCCACAGAGCTCAGCGTGCGGCAGCTCTTCACGCACGTGCTGGACATCTTCGGCAAGCCGAACCGAAAGTTCTTCGAGACCTTATCCTTCTTCACCAAGGATGAGGCAGAGAAGAAGCAGCTGCAGAGTATCGTGGAGAACAACGCAGAGGGCTCCGCTCTCTACAGGGACTTAGTCCATGATTTTGCCCACCATGCAGATGTTTTTAAGAAGTTCTCCAGTGCCCGGCCGCCCATTGAGCAGCTGCTGCAGATGATCCCGGTGCTCAAGCCCAGGAGCTATTCCATCGCCAGCTCGCCGCTCATGCATCCGGACAGGATCCAGCTCTGTGTGGTCCTGGTGGACTGGACCGTAAACAGCACCAAGGAACTCCGCCTAGGCGAGTGCACAGGCCTGGTTCCGCATATCCATGAGTTCTTTCCGCATATTCGGATGCTTCCTCACCTGCTCGTGCAGAGGCTACATGCAGACGCAGAAGCCCGGTGCACAGATCATGTGCGCTGTCCGCCAGAGCGCCATCGTGCTGCCAGAGGAGTGGCAAGCGGCTGTGCCTCATTTCGAGATACGAGTTCCGCACTTTGCAGCTGCTTTTGCCAGGACCCGACCAAGCCAGTCCTTATGGCGGGCATGGGAACTGGTCTGGCCCCGTGGCGTGCTGTGACGCAGGAGACATCTTAAGAAGTGCTGTTGCAGACAGTGATGAAAAAGGAGAAAGATTTACGCTTCGGGGAGGGGGGAAGTGCAGGGTCTGAGTTCACTAGTTCGCTCGCAAGGAGCGGGTGATGCAGAGCCGACAAGGCAACAAAGTGGGCAAGTGCCTGCTCTTCTTTGGTGCTCGATACGCAGTTGCCACTTGTCATCAGGGCTGCAGCATCTGATCCTCCAGCCAGCATGGATAGCTGCTGTTCTCAGGAGTATCTCTACCGGGAGGAGTTCGAGAGTTATGTACAGGAGGGTGTCCTGGCCATGCACACTGCTTTCTCGCGTGAACAGGCAGCTTGTCTTCAAAACATTGCACAATTGAAGATGGCATTGAGCACGATTTGTGTCCGTCAGCTCCTCCAGGCACGGAAGATCTATGTGCAGCACCGAATTGTGGAGGCCGTCGGGTAGATGAGTTAAGTGGGTGGACTCCGGGTGGACTGTGTCCGAAACAAGAACTGTGAAATGTTGGCTCTTGGCGCTCAGGCAGGGCAGGAGGTGGCCGAGCTCATGCTGAAGCAGGGAGGCCATTTCTACGTCTGTGGCTCTGCCAGACAAGTGCCCGAGGACATTTACACTGCCATGAAGGAGGCGGCCAGCGTGGTCATTGCAAAGTGCTATGCAGATTTCTTTTGCTATGATTACTACGATTGTCGTTGTTACTTTATTGTTACTATAGCTGTTATTGGTTCTGCTGGTACTTTCGTTGTGGCTATGATTATTGATGATTCTTGTTGTGCTTATTTGACTTGTATGTTATTATGACAGCTGCGGTGCACGCGCACACACTTCCCAATGCTTAAGAGCCTGCCGGTGTCGCCCTTGTACAATGGGATTCGAATGGGCTTTGCACGAACTACGCCAGTTGGAGTTGGAAGGGGAGCTAGGAGGGTACCGTTGAACCTTCCTCGCTTGGGGCATGTCTCCAGGTTGTGATGGCCAACGAGAGATGTACAGAGGAGGAGGCAGAGGCAACCCTGTCCAACCTGAAGATGGAGGGCCGCCGCTGGCTCGGATCGAAGAATGGATTTCCTCTTGTGTTGACTTGGGGAAACCCTAAACCCATCTAAACCCTAAACCCTGACCCCAGAGTTTTGAAGAACTCGAGGTTACACTGTGGAAGCTTGGTCTTGAGAGCCTGGGCTTTCAGCTTCAAATTTCTTTAATTGCATGTTGGACCACCAGAAAGCTGTGGATCTACAAGTTCTTTAAGCATTCCGTAGAAAGGCGGGGCACGGGCGCAAGTGCTAGAACTCGAGCGGCTGCGAAGCGCAGCATGATGGGGCTAAGTCGTGTGAGCAGCACTTTTCTGGTACTTGATACATGTCCCGCCGAATGTGCAGTCGTCGAGCTGAGTTCCCAGCTCTGCTGGAAAAGCTCAATCGCCGAAAACGGATGTTTGGATTCTTTCAAGATTCCAGGATGGGAGAGAGCACTCAAACTTCCTCCCGCAAGCTTGGGAATTTCGGTCTTATGCTCCCTTGTGATTTTGGGTTTTTGTGGGTGTGTGTCATGCTTTGCTGATAAAATTTGTGAAGCTTATCGCTTGGTTTCGGGTTGTTGCAGGCAAGCGCGATTGACTTGAGAAAATCATGGCAGGATGTGACTTCCGGCGGACAATCGTTGTTTTGGATTCGGACCAAGAGTTCGACGGAGCGTTGTGCAAAGGAGGTGTAGCCTGCAGTCAACATGTGCCGCCAAGAAGCCGCCGGCCATAAAGTCTGCTGAGTAAACTTGCTGATGTAAAATGCTGCTGCAAACACAAGCGAAGCGTCCGACAATCAATTTGCAGCAGGACACAGTCGCAGAAGTTTAGAGTTACGCGTTTTCTCAGGAGTCATGACAAGCATTGCAATCTTCACAAGGCAAACAGAAGACAATAGCCTGCGATCCAATTCCACAAGGGCAGTGTATAAGTTTGCCGTTGCAGGGTTTGAGCCAAAGTTGGCAAGCAGCCAAGACACAACAACAAGCCGAAAGGGCTGCCAGCAGGTTTCGAAACAGCGACGTACAGCTTTGAATTGGAACACTTGGCTTGACGTTCGTTCTTGCCAGAGAAAACCTTGCAAAGCTTCTGACAAAACTAAGCACATGATGCACAGGCCAGAAGTAACCATGCACAGACTAACTAAGCGGGTGGAAAGTATCTGTAGGTTGGTGTTGAGTGTTGAGGAATTGACAACCTCCAAAGGGGGAACAAGAAACCCCTACACCCTAAACCCTAAACCTAAACCGTCGAGGTGGGAATGTTGCAGCGAGTGATGGTCGACAGTTGGCATTCGTTGTGAGCGAGTGTCAGTCATTGCAGTGTTGATGCGCGCATCTAGGCTCTCAACTAAAGATATCAAGCGGAGATGAATATGGCAGGGGTCGCCCGGATTTCGCAAAAGGGGCCAAGTCTTCTGCTGTTGATGCGTCTCTGAATTGTCGGCCCTGAATTTTGAAACTTCGAGACAGTAGACAGATATATGCAAGTAACCATGCTCGGCACAAGCCTGGCCTCAATCCAACGCTGATGAAACGATCGTAACGGTGAGGCCGATGAAGGCATCCGCAGAGCAATCGATCAGGAGCCCGAAGCACCCTTAGCATTCAAAGCACCCGACGTTGCTCTTCAGAGAAGTCAGAAGAAGTGCCATGAAGCCGGGCATTCCCGTGGGCACCGCGTACGATCCTAGTTCTTGTGCCATCGAAGTATGTCCAACCCTGATGCAGACCTTATAGAACCTTAACGAACCCTCCGCCCGCTTCAATCGCTGTGCTTTTTGCTCGAAGCTGCAGCTGGCCCCGATTTGGGCTCTGCAGTTTTAGTCTGAGAGAGCACCGAGTTTTGGCCTATCGCAAAATACAATGGTAGTGGAGTCAAACATCGCAAATGCTCCGAAGATATTCCTTAGACCGCGACACTGGAGTTTTGAGACCCTGAGCCCTGAACTCTAAACCCTCCTTCACCTTGAAAGCTTATGTTAGTCATGTTTGGCAGTCTGGTTGGTGATGGCGATGCACTCGAGCGATCTTGACCTTGGCGAAGAACTGCAGCGGAGCCTCTTGCGGGCGGTGACTGGCTCGGATGTTTTAAGAGCCTTCGGCTCGGCGTTCCGAAGCTCGGCTGTTATACCTCGCCTCTGCATTACATCCGGCATCTCCCGGCCCTAAGCTTCAGATTTCCGTCGTTTCGATTATCCGAAGCATTTAGATATGACGCTCCCCGGCCCATTGAGCCCCAAACCGTCGGGACCTGTCCCTGAAGCCATAAATCCCAGAACGAGCTTTGACAAGCCCAGAAACCTACGCTTTCGACCTGGGTATTCATGATGCCCTTCACATGCTTATTCATTGAGCCTTTAGGTATAAGTCCGTGCCGAATTGGGATAAACCCCAAACCCTTCAATCCCTAAGCTTTTCAAGCTTCTACACCCCTCCTCAGCTGGTTAAATGCCCAAAAGCCTAATTTCGTAGACCCTTATACCCCTAAACCCCTAAACCCTTAGACCCCCAAATATTGGGCTGTTGAAAAGAGGGGCTCCGACCAACAAACATCTGCCAGGTCAGGAAACTCCTGTGAACGAAGACGCGAGCTTTGCCGTTTCAGAAGTTGACACTTCGCGGCTGAATGAGTGCTGTTTACACTTCTTGGGCAAATGTTATTCCTTATTGACCTGAAAGTGTGCATTTTTTGGGAGACTAGTATCTCCGACCCTAAAACCCTAAACCCTAGACCCTAGACCCTAAACCCTAAATCCGAGACCCTAGACCCTAGACTCTTTGGGGCTTATGAGCTCAGCAAACTAAGGACATCTTCGTGAGCCATTCCTGGTCTTCCGATGCTCGGATAGAGCAGTTGGGTTTAGGGTTTAGGGGTTTAGGGTTTAGGGTTTAGGGGTTTAGGGTTTAGGGGTTTAGGGGTTTAGGGTTTAGGGTTTAGGGTTTAGGGATTTTGGGGAGTCTTTGGGGCTTTAGGGGTCTAGTCGCATTTTGGATTTCGGGGTTAGGGTTTCGGGGGTTTTGGGGGTTGTGGAGTTTAGGGCTTTGGCAAAGTTGTGGCTTAGGGAGGATTCGGGTTCAGGGTGGAAAACTGTGATCATAAGATGAAAAATATCGGTCAAGAGATGGCAGATGATGCAGACTCCGGATGTGCGTAGGATCTGTGTACTATGCGCTCATGGAGGAAAGCTTATTTCCCGGAATCCTGAATCAGGTTTCAAGGCTCGGCTTATGTTGCGTCTGCTATTTTAGCAGTGAAGTCTGCTTTCTGCGATCAGGGACGGTGTTTAGGGCGACAGGCTCTGGGGTCTTGGGCTTCAAGACTGGGGTGTGGGATGTTTTGGGTCTTTCGGACTCAGGATAGGATGGGATAGAAGCTTCGGGGTCGTAGGTGTTTAGTTAGAAGCTGCCCAATGGGTGTCTTGCCTTTTCCCACTTCTTCCTAAACGCGAGAGAAAAGGGAACCTTCAAAGGAACCCTTCAAAGGAACCCTTTGAAAGGAGCCCTTTAAAAGGAACCCTTCAAAGGAGCCCTTTAAAAGCAGCCCTTTAAAGGGAACCTTTTGAAGGTCTCTAAGCCAACTCCAGGATTCCTGGGCCAAGTATTTTGCGCTGTGCCGCGAGTTGAACCTGCGCAAGGCCCGCTGCAAAGTTCTACGAACTTGTAGACTTTCCGGGTATGATAGTATGTTTTGAAGGTCATGTAGTACGTAGACTATAAGTTAAAGGTTGCAAGAAGGTTTGTAACCGGCGTCAAGGATGGAAGGTTGAACAGACACCTAAACGAACACTCATATGTTAAGCTTAGCTTGCATGCATTTCACAATTCCCACATGCAAAGCACTCCTATGGCTGTTACTGATGTGATTGCTTTTTGAGAGGCTGGCTTGGCAGAAGATACAGAGTCGAAGAGTTGGGACAGCAATGTTCCTGTTTACCCAACTTTAAGTAAGCAAGTCACAAGGCCATCCGAATCCACATGCAAGTCTTGAAGCAGCTGTGCAGCAGTAGTAGTCATAGTAGTAGTAGTAGTAGTAGTAGTAGTAGTAGTAGTGGTAGTGGTAGTGGTAGTGGTAGTGGTAGTGGTAGTGGTAGGGGTAGTAGTAGTAGCAGTAGTAGCAGCAGTAGGAGTAGTAGTAGTAGTAGTAGCAGCAGCAGCAGCAGCAGCAGCAGTAGTAGTAGTAGGTTGTCGTGGTGGTGGTGGTGGTGGTGGTGGTGGTTGTAGTGGTAGCGGCATAGGTACTTGTAGTGGTAGTGGTAGTTGGTGTGTTTGCCGTGGAAGTAGTAGTAGTGGTAGTAGTAGCAACCGCAGAAGTATGATGTTTGTATGTGGTTTCCGGATTAGTTTGCGGAAACCGGGCTCTGAGTCAAGAAAGCACCCAAAATCTTGCATTGATTTTCATGCCCTCTAACTCTAACTCTAAATCAGAATTAAAAGCCCCTGAAGTTAATTCTACAGACCTGTAAAGGAATCCTTGTAACACCGTGAGCCCTTAACCATTTTTAGTCGTGCACACTAAGAGGCTTTGGAATCCTTGTGCGTGCTCTTGGTCCTCGCCTTTCCCCTTTTCCCTCTACGTGGCATCGACCCAGAAACTGGCTTTGATGCGGAGACCACCCTCTTCGTCGCACTCTGTTGGCTTTCGGCTGTGGTTGTGTACATTGCCGTGCTTTTTTTCGGCCATCATCTGCACATTGGACTTTCCGGGTCCCGCAATCCGACATTGTGGGTGGACAGGCTATGCATTGATCAAAGCGATGCAGGTCAAAAAGCTGCCGGCATCAGGGCCCTTCCTTTCTTCGTGACCCAATCCTCGGAGTTTTTAATGTTATATGACGGGAGCTACCTAGACAGGCTGTGGTGTGTAGTAGAATTGGCAACGTTCGTGAAAAGTTCGAGTTGCGAGCATGTCTGCTTCGTTCCATTGTGGCTGCCTCGCTGGCTGGTTACCACTATGTGCCTGGACATCTTGCAAGGAGGGAGTTTCCAAAACATAACGGGGTACCTGATGGTACAGGGGTCCTTATAAGGATCCTACTGTTTAGGGTCGGAAACCCACAGGTTGCATTTGCATCACTGCTCTTCTCGCATCCTGTGCATCATCGCCACAGAAACTCTCGCCACTTGCATCAGATCGTGCTCTAAACCACTTCTTGAACAACATCCTGCTGGTGGTCGTCTTGCTCCCGGGCTACATCGTTGTTCTGGGGCCGTCGATGTGGGCGCTGGGCAGAAAAGCCCAGGGCCACGAGGAGATGCTACGACAGTTTGCAGGCTTCGATATCCGCAACTGCAGCTGCTCTGACGAATCCGACCGGCAACCCTTGGAAGCACTGATTGCGGAGCTCTTTACGGAGGAAGATGTTTCGAGTGTGTCCATCGAGGTTGTAGATTCGATCTCGGACTCGAGTGAATCCACGACCTCGCTCTCAGGCGACTGGCATGGCTCCTACAGGTCCTTAGTCAGATGCGGATCGCTCTCAGCCGATGAGGGCCCAGGCCGTTTACCGCAGCAGCCACGGAAGGAGGGCTCAGTGGGCAACTGTGGCCTGGAAGCCTTCAATGCATACGTCCGAGGCGCGGAATTCACGTCCTGGTTAAGGGTAATGGGACTGACGATGACAGTATGAATCCAGCATGAATGAATCTGATGATGACAGACGACTGAGACTATGTTGTTCATGAGGTTGCAACGATGGCTGATGCTCATGACAACGCCGTTGTGATGACGATGCGATGCTGGTAAACGTGGCTCCTGCTGCTTCTGCGATGTCGATGCCGGTGATGATGATGGCACTAGAAATTATCATGACGAGGGTCATAATGATGCTGCTGCTGATGATGATGATGACGATGATGACGAAGGCAACCCCGATGATAATGCAGAGTAAGACGGGAGAGCGACATTGAACAATCGTCAAATTGATGGTACGGGAGCAGGTGTGATGAACTAGAAGTTCAGAGGGCCATTTACCATAATCACGGCACCCCCCAAGTTTCGGGTGAAGGATATCCGGGTAGTCTTCGAGCTGTCACAGACCTGACCCAGAAGCCGAAACCCTGAGGCCCGTTGCGGCAAGCCTTGATGGACAAACTCGGCGATGAGACCTTCCTCAGCCACTCGCGTGTTAAGATTCGTCAGACTTTGTGCTCTCACTGAGCACACTGACACTCGAATAAGCAGCAAAATTGAAAGAGGGTCTTCACTCGCTTCGGAATCATGCTTTTCTTGACAGTGGAGGTCGATATCTGTCTGCATGAGTGCCCCAAGCATTCGATCCGATACCCTTAAACGTCTTCTCACTTCGCTCCAGGCATGGACCTCGGTGGTTTAGGAATCACCTTTTGCGTCTAGCGATCCAGACCGTTCATTCTGCCGAGGCTTTTGCAGCCATGCGCCCTGACCCTGGACCCTGCCGAGGTTTTCGCACCTGCTTTGCGGCCTTTGTGCCTGGAAGCTCCTTCGCCGCTTGCCGTGGAAAGCCGACGGAGTGGCAGTCGGGCGTAAGGTCAAAAGATTTGAGTCGACGGTAATAAGCCTGGGTTTCCGGTTTGGGGTTGAGGGTTCAGATGTGGCGTTGCATAGATTGGATCAACGATGCCAGAGAGGGGATATGATCAGAGAAGAAGGGCTTCGAAGGGCTTGCTGGATGGGCTCAGGGCTTCGGGTTTAGGGTTTACTTTGTATCACCGTCCAGCCCCCGACCCCCAAGGTGCGACGACATGTGCTTCGAGACTGTACCACAGAAATCATTGCAACACCACCCACAACCTGAAGACCTGAGACCCACACCCTAAACTCCCACCCAAGAAACCCGAAGCCCGAAGCCCTAAAGCCTCAGCCCCAAACTGCACCTAAGCCCTACTCCCTAAACCCTGAACCGTAAAGGCCCTAAGCCCTCAACCCAAAACCCTTCAGTTCGGAAGTGGGACTGCTGAGTTCTTGCTGAACACCCTCGCGGTGGATGGAGCTCACTCTGCGGCCTTCGACTTCCCACAGGGCTCCCAGAAGTGGATCCTTTGTCTGGTTGAGGCGCTGCCAAAGGGCGAGGGTCTTTTTGAGTCTAGGATTTCAGGGTTTAGGGTTTTAGGGGTTAGGGTTTAGGGTTTAGGGGTTTAGGGGTTTTATGGTTTAGGGTTTAGGGTTTAGAGTGGTTTAAGGTTCAGGTTCCGAGTTGGGGGTTTGGGGCCTTAGGCTGCAAGGGAGAGCCATCTCGCTGTTCGCTTCTTTGATAAAGATTCGGTATGTCCATGCTGCCACGGTGGCTACGGTCGACACAAACCTTGATGGCTTGCCTTGTTAGTTGTGGATGGCAGAAGCGTTGCAACAGCATGGCTTGCCACCGGTGTTGAAGCTGGAACCCCTAAATCCCTACACCCTGAGCCCTAAACCGTTTCAGCGCTTGTGAAACCCGAGAAAACCTTATGAAAAGCCTACGAAACCCTATACAACCCCTCCGCACGGGAAGCCAATCCGGAGGCGGCAATTATGAATCTCCTGGTGACTCCAGTGCTGCTGCCCAACTTGCTGTCCCTTGGCTGTGGTAGACAATACTTTTTTTGGTCTCGTGTTTAGAGGTTTTGAGGGTTTTGGGGTGTTTGTCTGCTTGTTATCGTTGGCTTTCGGCTTTGTCTTAGACTGCTTGTTCGGGTCTCGAGCATGGCACCAGCTGAAGAAGCCAGGACTTTGTTTTGTCCAGCTTCTTGCAACGAGTTCTTGGGTCTTTAGGACCTAAAGAACCCCAAAACCTAAACCCTAAATCCTACATCCTAAACCCTAAACCCTACATCCTAAACCCAAAACCCTACA
>CAJNJA010009071.1:0-15031 GCA_905231915.1 Symbiodinium necroappetens | reverse complement strand
CTTCTGCTTCTGCTGCTACTACTACTACTACTACTACTACTAGTACTACTACTGCCTCTACAACTGCTGCTGCTTCTCCTGTTCCTGCGACTGTGACTGCTGCTATTGCTGCAACTACCAGTATATTCTAGCACCACTACGACAGGTGGCCATCTTTACACCCACGGTAGTGTTCTCACTATTTCGGCGAGCACTAGCAGCAGCTAGTAGCAGTCATGACCGAAGTATGTATATTCTCACTAAGGCTTGAAAGAGTACCACTGTCATGATCTCTAGTAACTATAGTAGTAGTACTTCCCCATTGCTTTTCGAAGAACAGCATCAATGCAGATGACACTAAATCTTGTCAACAGATCAAATCTTAACCAATACAGTGGCAGGAACAAGTCTTGGTTTTCTAGTGGTGCAGTGATGCTATTAGTTCGTATGAACCAGGAAAATTTCTTCTGCTAGCAGCTGTCATCAAAGATGCAGCAAAACAGCCACGACCAGCAACAACAAGATAAGACGAAAAGCATGTCATGTAGCAACCAACAACAAGCTATGGCAACGCCACGAAGTGGATCAGATGCTATTCTGAGGCTGGGCAGCTGTTTAACCCGACGATTGAATGCCAAGGCTGGCGAACGTCACACTTGACAAGCTCGATGACAGCGTCAAAAACTGGTTGAACGCACTGGCCTTAGAGTTCCGATCGGTGCAACCGTCGCAGGAAGAGAGGTCTTTACAGTTCTGTTCGCCTGTTGCCATCCCCTGATAGCAATGAGCAATACACCCTGGACCCTAACCCGTTTGCAGGATCAGAACACCCAGACGCTGAACGGAGCTCTGGCCTTTGTGCCTTTCATCCTGCAGCAGGCTAGGCCCGGCTTGGCTTGAAGGGGCCTCAGGGTCTGCTCTCCAATATTTGACGTCAGGTCATCAGGGCACATAGGGTCGAGGATTCTTATTGCATCTTAGCTTGCCCGTCGCATGGTGAATGCACATCTGAGTTGCGTTCACGCCTCCAGCTAATGAAGCAACTCCATGCAGACGACTGCACTGCTGGGTGCAGCAACGAGCCTCTCTGCTGCCATACTTACTGCAACACTTGCAGCCCTTCATAGCCCACGTGGCTTGAAAGATGTCCACGCTCTGATTCAGGAAAGGGGTAGTTTTGGGCATGCTGCTTTCCAGAATGTCGCAGACAACACTGGGATGCAAGTCAGTCAAAAGCGTCAAGGGCACGGTTGATCTGCTGAACGTGCGTGGCAAGCTTCCTGGCTCCGCCTTCCACAGGATAGCAACTCTCGACAGCTGTCTCATGCACTCCTTCACTGTCAGTTTGGGAGTCAGCATTTCGCTTGTCGTTGGCAGTTCCAGATTTAAGGATGCCCAGAAGGGTCTGGGGCCTTCAATCCGTGCCGGTGGCTGCCATGCCGTAGCCGATCCCTTCACTTCAACACCAAAATCTTCAAAGTCTGATGCTAAATAAGCAACCCTGCACGCTCCGACACTGCGCAAACGGCTTGTATCCGACTTGATGTACGGAAATCCTTCATACTGTACATCGTTGACATGTTGATCCCCGCGCAATCACTGACATCTTGGTTTGGTGGAACACCTGGACTTTGGCCATATGCGATCGCAAGTCACATGTAATGACAAACAACTTGGCGCAGCATCGGCAACCGAAAGTCCGATGCAGTGTAGCGCCAACGGTCAAACGACATGCGGCAACCGGCAACTTGATTTGCAGTTGCATGTTGGAGCATGCGATCTTTTCTCCGATTTTCACTGCAAAGCCGCCTAAATAACTTTACAGCTTTCCAGATTTCACCAGCATGGCGTGACAAACCTACATACATGTACATACATATACATACATATACATACATGTACATACATATACGTACATGTACATACATATACATACGGACACATACAGATACATACAGATATATACATACATTTACATACATAATACATACACATGCATGCATATACATACATGTACATACATATACATACACATACATCCACATACATGTACATACATGTGCATACATATACATACACATACATACATACATACATACATACATACATACATACATATACACACACATTTTTGGTATTAACCATGATCTTGATCATGGTGAAGACTAATCACTAACTTTTACATACAGAATAGCGGTTCATAGCAGTAGCCTTTTATTTTAGCCACTTCTCTGAAAGGCCTTCTTTGAAGGGAACCTCGACGAGAAGCAGATTGTGATCCACAAGGGGTCTGGAGGCGCTCTTTGTGTGCGGGTAGAGTCTCAGGTCTTCTGGCTGAAAGGGGTCCCGAAATCTCGTGGCTGAGGTGTCGTCTTTTCAGACGCGAGTGGCTTCACCGCCCTCACTGAGAAGTTAGCGAAGAAGAGCAACGGCGGGATGCTCAGCTGTACGCGACAAAACATGGCACAAACGGACTTGGGCAACTGTTTACATGCATTCGCCTCTACGCTGGACGTCTGTCGTCGTTTCCCAGGGGTCCACCACGGCCTTTGCGATGTTTGCTCCGAGTTTGTGACGTTGTACACAAGTTTGTTCATAAAATCTGCGGCCTTGGCGCGTGCACAGCGTCCTCTTCCCATCCCCGAAGCCATAGAGCTGGAGTCATTTACGGCTTCCAGAGGATTCGCAGCATTCCTTAATGCATCATGCGACCTCTGTCAGCCAGCCGCAGGGGTCTAAAGGCCGTGAAAGCTCCAATTCTACAGCTTTAAAGATGTAAACCCTAAAGCATTTTGAACCTAGGTGCCGAGCTCCTCTCTCAGTGCCTGACGGCTCGGGCCTCAAAGAGCACAGAACATGGAGGCGTGAAGTACAGTTGTAACTATACCGATTTAGAGTTTAGAGTTGCGTGAGGTATAGGTATATCTGTGCTTATGACTCGGACTGATGATGATGATGATGATGATGATGATGGGCCGTTATGAGTCTAATATGGCTAGCTTGGTCCAATGGGGGATTTTGGGGTTCCGGCTTTTGGAGTTGACAAGGGTTTCGGAGGGCTTTGAAGGGTTCTAATAAGTGGTTTTGCGCCTAGGCCAACCAACGGGGTGTAGGGTATTCTCCCCTCACAGGAAACCCCAACCCGAAACCCCACAACATCCAAATATTGAATCCTACACAGGTACATGTAAACCATGAGACCCCTAAGGCCCCAAACCCCCAAAGCCGAAAACTGTGGACACTCAATCCTGGCGGGAACCCTCATAGTAACTCGTATAGCAACCACCTCCAAAACCCGCCTAGAGCTCCTGCAGCTGAGGCCTTCTTTACACCGCTGATAGACCTCATCAATGCGTACCGTGGAGACACCATCAAGTTCAGTGGAGATGCGCTGAACCTTGGTCTGCTCATATAGGGGTTGCTAGAAGGGATACCATAAGGCCTGCCAGAAGGGTTGCTATAAGGGTTGCTTGAAAGATTTCGGGTTCGCTTTTTTGTTCAGGATTTGGGTTTAGTGTCTTTAGGGTCTTTACGGTTTAGGTTCTGGAAGTTCGTTGGGGTTCGGGTGCAGGCGATTAGGATCCAGGGCCGAGTGTGCACAACTGGCCGAAACGAAGGACGATCTACTTTCCGTCCGTCGACGACACCAAGACTTCCAGCTTTAATGGACGCTTGGAGAAATGATGTGTTGTCGGTGTTGCCGTTGCATGGAAGACGCTGATGTTGAAATTTTGATGTCTAGCATAAAGCCTAAACGCTGAACCCAAGCATCAGGCCCGCATACCTGGGCTCTAAGGCACTGAAGCCCTAAATGACACTAAACCTCAAGGCCTGCTGAGACACCCTGCCCTACAAACCACAAATCTTACCAACAAATCCGGTGCATCCTGGCAACCCCGAAGCCTTAAAACATGGGAACACTCAAACCTCGATAACCTCTACACTGCAGCTCTTCAACCCTTACAACCCTAAGCCCTAAATGCCGAAGCCTCCCGGCCGTTATAGTAGCCCTTACAGTCATGTTTGTAGCAAAGCTTGGGGTCGCCCGCATAGTATCCCTCAAAAAAACCCTTACAAGGAAGCCTGAGGAACTTAAAAAGCGATGTTCGAGGCATTGTGCCGCCACACGGAAGTTTTGGCCTCGCTGATCTCGGTGCGGCTGCCAGTGTTTGAAGGGTTCCTTCAAGGGTTATTGTAAGGGTTCTTATATGGGTCGCTATACTGCTTCCTTTTGCAGTAAGGGTTTTGCTGCAACGGTTGCTACAAGGCTCACTGTAAGGGTTGGGGTTTTGGGTTTGGGGCTTAGGAGGGTTTCGGGTTTGGGGTTTATGAAGTGGGATTAGGGGGCTTTGGCAGCGGTTTCTTTTGCAGTTTTGTTCGCTTAGATAGGTTCGAGACCCAGAAGAGGGTCCTTATGAAGGTTGAAATAGGAGCGTGGCAGGCTCTCTTGTCCTCGCTCAGTAGTTCTGACTTGAGAAAGAACCGGATTCAGGGTGCAGGGGTTTCGGTCTTAGGACTATAAGAACGAAACAATTTTATTTACCACGTGTCTTCATTGTCTTATGCATTGAGCTGCATATGTTGAACTATGGTAGTCAGGGGCCCAACGTTGCATTACGATCGGGCACTGGTTGGCTTTCTGCTCGGGCCAGCCCATCTGCGTATCTATCTCTACATCTACCTATCCCTAAACCATAGACCCTAAGCCCTAAACCTAAAATCATATATATATATATATATATGTATGTATATATGTATGTATGTATGTCTATATTGTACATTTACGTATACATACATATATATATATACATACATACACATACATACATACATACATACATACATACATACATACACATGACACATAGCCTATCTAGTCCACACATATGTACGTATGTACGCATATATACATGTGTATATATATATGTATACGATGCAACCATAATATGTTACAAGTAAGTGAGTAGATGTAGGTAGATGCGCAGATATATGCGTCGGAGATCCATGTGTATAGAACTGCTTCAGATTGCTCGGGGAGGCCCCATGGCAACGGCCGTCCTCCGAGCGCGGGGACCCCTGGGGCTCTCTCTGCGTCTTCTTTTGGTGTTCCTTTAGAACGTTCCTTTGAGGGTTCCTTCACGTCTCCTGGAAGGCTTCGTTGAAGGCTCCTTTAAGGTTCCTTTCAGGTTCCGAAGGGTCATGATCCGGGTCAGTTGAAGGGTTCCTTTAAGTGGCCTAGGGGGCTCAGCAGGGTTTTCAAAGAGGGCTTTACAAGGAACGCAGCCTTCATGGCTTCCATAACATGGGGGCCTCAGCACTTGGAGCTGTCGTTCCTTTACAGGCTTCATAAGGATTCTACAGCGGTGTGTTTATGGGGGGCGGGGCCTCAGGATCTTGGGGAATCTCTAAAGACCTCTTTGTTGATGGGTTTCGGCCGCTCTCGGTCTGGTTGTCAGTCTCCGGAGTTTCGAGGTGTGATGGGTCTAGTGTTCACAAAGCAGCCTATAGGGGCTCTGAAGGGTTTTGCAGAGCTTTGTGAGGGGATTAGGGTCTACGTAGCATTTAGGAGTTCAGGATGTAGGGTTTAGGATTCAGGATTTCGGGTCCAGGCAGTAAGACCCCTAAGGCCGATGCTTAAAGCCCAGGTGCATTGAGCTTAAGCAGCAGAAGCCCTAGACTTGAGCCTAGCTGCTTTCTACGTCCTAAGCGTACTTCGAGGCTCCTTCATGTCCTGAGACCGGTAAGCTGAGGTCTGCTTGCTGCATTGAGATCCACAAGAGGCTGCACATGTTCGAGACAGGCGGGTACCGCTTCCTTAAACCCGAAATCCTCATGGCTGGACCGGCTGATTTCTGGTGCTATCCAGATCCTGCCCGCTTGTTCTTCCGGCTAAAGAATAGAGATGCGGGTGTGGTGGTGGTGGTGGTGGTGGTGGTGGGTGGTGGTCGTCGTCGCCGTTTTTGGTCTTGGGTGGTAGTTGTGGCAGCGAAGGGCCGGTGGTGGTGCTAGTGGCAGTGGTTGTGGTGTGATGTGGTGTGTGGTGTTGTGCTGCTGTTGCGAGTGAGGTTTTCTGACCTGGCGTTCGTGTAGTTTTTGATGAGTGTGTGGGGCGGTGTCCGCACTCATGTGAGCTGATCGTCTCTCTGAAGTGTGTCTGTTGCTTTGAGTGTTGCTGCTGTATTTACCATTTCTATGTTTCTTAATGTTGACGTCGTTTTCGTATCTGTCGCGTGAATATGAGAACGCATATGACTGCTAAAATTATCATCGTCACAGTTGGGTTTCCACCTAACCGCGGTAAGTGGTGATGATCATCACATTGTTCGTTTTTGCGACCGGAGATGTAGCATTTTCAACACGAGGATGGTGATGTCATGCAGAAGGAAAGATCAGGCTGGCGATCGCAACAGACGTAGTAATAGTTTTATCCCCGTCACTAAGTCCAAGTCACCGTGATAGTAATTCGCAGCAGAAATCTTACTGATCCGTGGTAATGATGAGAGTCATCCTCCCGATGATTCCGGTGTTGGTGACGCTGGCGATGGTGGTTTTTGGTGGTGCGATACTAATATCAAGAGAAGCTCTTCTTCTTACAGTATTGATCTTATGCCTGATTCCTCTTGTGAGAGTGGTCAAATCAGTGGTAAGCTTTCGCTCCTGCTAGCTTTATTGCATTCTTCCATTGTTGGAGCTGTCACTCTTTGTCTTGTTGACCGAGGGTAGAGTTGCGCAATTTGTTCTTGCTTCCCTGGGCCAGGTGTTGACGATGTGCGGCTGTGCCTGCACATCGGTGTCGGCTGTGGTGAAATTAGCATCCTGCAGGTGGCCACCTTCTCTAGGGTGTAGAAAAGGGCTGGGTCTGCGGTTTGAGGCTTTTACTTCTATTTGACGGATCAGGCAGAGGTGTCGAACAGACTGGTAGCAGTGCTGCAGTCAAGGCCACTGCGCAGACAGTGTACCTGACACGTAAAGCCTACACGCAAGACTCCGAAGTCTTGCCATTCCAGCCCGCGGGCTGAGTCCTAAAGCTCTTCAGGCCTTCATCCCCAAGCGCTTGACCCTAAAACCTAAACCTGACACTGCCTTACACCCGTCCCAACACCACCCAGAAAGTGTCAGAAATCCAACTCCCATGAAGCTGTTGCAGTAGCCAATATACGGCCGTCACAAGTAGAATAATGTTTTGCCGTACATTCTAGTGTAGCAGGTTGAAGTTAGCTAGTTCGTCTAAACCTTATTTTGGGGTGCTCATAATAAGGATCCTACTATTTAGGGTGCTATATTAGGGTCCCCTATTTTCGGAAACCCCCTTACTACTTCCTTCTCGACTTTCCGCAGGTGGGCGGCATCGTTCCACCGGAGACTCACATCCCGAGGTCGGCAGACGTACATGAAGGGGAGGGCCTCTATGCCTTTGTTATGGCCTTTGGAAGGGCTTTGTGAAGGAGTTTGGGGTTCAGGGTTTGCATGAACTTTTGGACCTTAGACCTTTGGGATCATGACCTTCGCTTAGTAATCGACCAGGAAACTTCCGGGGTAGTATAAGATTGTGCATATAGTCACAATACAGTTCGCTTTGGTTGTTTTTAGTATTTTAGGCAACTGGACGCAGGAAGGCTTCCTGCAGAAGCAACCTTTACGGGTTGAGAGTTAGGGTTCACAGTGTGGGGCTCAAGGTTTCGAGTTCAGGGTTCAGGGTGGCCTATTATTTCGGATTCCTGTCCCGCCACTGGTGCTGCTCGTGACTCGTCCAGGTGGCCCCTCCACTGAAACCCCGAAGCCCTGCGCCTAAGAAGACACCCCAAACTCTAAGCCCCAAACCCCAACCCTAACCACGAAAGCCTTCGCGCGCATCCCAATGTCGCAGTCTTGTGCAAGGACAGGGTACCGCAAAGCCAGTGCGGTTTAGGGTTTTCGGCGATGTAGGGCCCTTAATGAAAAGAACCCGAGTTGGGGTAGTACATTATTGTATTATGACTATAGCAAGGAACCCCAAGGAATGGCATTGTGGCATCCTTACCCTTGAAAGGAGCCCTTGGTAAGCCCCCAAAAGTGCCGAAGCCAGGATAGAGTATCTGATCTCCGGAGCCCCGCTCGAGCAGATCTCCATTGTGCGAATCTCAGCTGGACGCTGAAGCCAGGAGGTCTAAACAAAACACGGTTGAGGGTTTACTGGCTGTCTTACTAATTTTAACAGGGCTTTGCGCATCTGATCGTAGAGTTGGGTTCAACATGTTAAACCGAGGGCTTTGAGAAAATTAACATCTGGTGGGTCTTTAAACAGCCTCTGGAGCCCAAGCTTGAGAAGCGTTGCATCGCATGTCCTAAATATTAAAGCAAGGAATCGTAAACACAAGTCAACAAGCCCGGCTCCAAAAGAAGTGCATACCCGACAGCCAAAACTCCAAGGCCCATGCCCTCAGCTCAAAGTTTGGAGCCGAAACCCAAATTCCCAAACCCTGAGCCCTAAACCCTACACCCACCTATGCTAAGCCCTACATACCCTGAACCCCGAGCCCCTTTAAAAGCAGATGAACCCTCAAACGTCGAAGCCGGGACGTTTTCCTGGCGTGTTGTGTGGCTGTGCATGCCTCTTTAGGACAAGTGTTCGCTACTTGTTGGAGCATGAATGTGTAGACAACTTCAGTGAACTTCAACAGAACAGATGTGCAGGATCGTTGGGTTGAACGGTCTCGGAATGGCCAGCTGGAGTCACCGATCCCCACTGCAACAACTCCGACATCTTGAAATGCTAAACTCAATCATAGGAGGCCCGAAGAGGTTTTGGGAAACGTGGTTTTGCCAAAGATGCGGGTCACGTTCGGGAAACCCCAAACCCCCATGAACCCCCAAGCTCCCCCAAAGCACCAAGAAAGCGCCCAACACAAGCTCAAATCGAGCAAAGCCTTCAGACCCGAAAGAGCCTTCAACCGTAAAGCTTAACCTTAAACCCTAAACCCTAAGCTCAAAAAATCCAAAGCCCAAAAGCCCAAAAGCCCAAAACCAGAATCTGCAGGCGGAGCCCCTGGCAAAGAACGGCGAGACGTGTCTGAGCCCCCAGGCGACTCCCACGCCCAGCTTTCGAGGGGTGAGTGTTTTTGGGTTTTGGGTTCAGGGTTTAGGGTTTAGGGTTCAGGGTTTAGGGTTCAGGGTTCAGGGTTTAGGGTGTAGGGTGTGCCAAGCCTGACGCGCGGCTGCTTGCCGCCCAACCCGCCCGAGGTTCGTTGTGTATTCAAATATATTTTTTCGTGTTCTTAATCATACCAACACACAAAACACAATCACAAGCAATACGATCCAGATGCCGAGATGCGGATCGGCTCCACATCGCGCAGAAGTTAAGTTGTAGCCGAAGGATGCACCCTAAGTTGCGCACAGATGTTTGATAGTAATATTTAGGAGGTTGTGTATAGAAGGAAATCTGAATACCAGCACTCCGATGAACTGCCGTGGAAAATGCCTGTGAGCCATTTGTACGATGTCACAAATTACGCGCATGACCTCTGCGCAGCCAGCTTTCGGCCTGGGACGCCGCTGCCGGCAGTGCTCTTGAGGTCATAAAGTGGTCTGTTTTTAACGTGGAAGTAGCAAGCTTTCGGCCTGAGGCTCCCGCTGTCGGAATTTTTCTGGAGAATTTAAGCGTCGGAGTAGCGAGGTTTCGGCCTGAGCCACCTGCTGCCGGCAGCGGTCTCGAAGCTTGCAACGTCGTGCGGCTCCCGCTGCCGGCAGTGGTCCTGAAGTTTTAAGCGTCGAAGTATCAAGGTTTTGGCCTGGGTCCCGCTGCCGGCAGTCGTCTCCAGGTTAAAACGTCGAAGTAGCAAGCTTTCGGTCTCCGAGGCCCCTTTGGCTATTCAAAAAACTGAAAGGATTTCCGGTTGCTGGGGGCCGCTTAGGATTTAGGATTTAAGATTTTGGGTTTTGGATTCTGGGTTTCGGGTTTTGGATTTTGGGTTTTGGATTTTGGGTTTAGGATTCTCCGACCGCTGCGAGCCGTTGAAATGGAGGGAACCCAACAAAAGCCCAACCTTTGTCGATTTTGCCATGTGCCTGTTCCTTTTCCGAACGAAGCCCATTTCCAAGGCCTCCTGGTTTTGCTAGTTTTACGGGTGCTGGGGGCCGCCTAGGATTTAGGATTTTGGGTTTAGGATTTTGGATTTTGGGTTTAGGATTCTGGATTTAGGGTTTTGGATTTAAGATTTTGGATTTAAAACCTAGGATTCTGGATTTTGGCTTTTGGACGTAGGATTTTGGGTTTTGGATTTAAGGTTTTTTGGGTTTAGGATTTAGGATTCTGGATTTAGGGTTTTGGGTTTAGGATTTTGGATTTTGGACTTAGGATTTTGGGTTTTGGAGTTAAGATTTTGAGTTTAGGATTTGGGATTCTGGATTTAGGGTTTTGGGTTTAGGATTTTGGACTTAGGATTTTGGGTTTTGGATTTAAGATTTTGGGGTTAGGATGTAGGATTCTGGATTTAGGATTTTGGGTTTAGGATTTCTGGCCGCTGCGAGCCGTTGAAATGGAAGGCCCCACAAAAGCCCAACTTTTGTCGATTTTGCAATGTGCCTGTTCCTTTTCCGAACGAAGCCCATTTCCAAGGCCTCCTGGTTTTGCTCGCTTTACGGGTTCTGGGGGCCGCTTAGGGTTTTGGATTTTGGGTTTAGGATTCTGGATTTTGGGGTTAGGATTTTGGATTTTGGGTTTGGGTTTTGTGTTTTCATTTTGGGTTTTGGATTTTGGATTTTGGTCACAGAGGGCTCGGGTATGAAGTTTTAGGGCCTCTCTTCATAGGGAGTCGTCATTGGTGATTGCCATGGAGGAGGAGAGGCTGCAGAGGCTTTACCCTCCGGCAGTGATGTGCCTAAGCGGCTCTCTGATCGATCGCGGGCCGCTTCGCGACTAAGTCACGCGGCCTAGACGTTAGGCTCAGCGCTCATCGGATTTGAGCTGATGTTTTGTTTCGCGTCCAGGATTCGGAGGTGTTTTAGTCTGGGGTCTAGGATTCTAGTGTCTGGATGTAGGCTTGGAGGTTCAGGGTTTAAGGTCGTGCTTAAGGGCGTTGTCTGCTGTCACTTTTGTTATTTGGTTTCCTTTGTGCGGCCTTTGTTTTGCATCTGCATCTGAGTGGCTTCATGGCGCCTTAGCCTCAAGGTGCGAAGAATTCGGACCGTTGTAAAGCTCCAACGAAACTCGTATGAACACCTATGCAACACCTCTACGAGCCATATATCTCCTTACGAAGCCTCCTGCAGACCCTGTGACCGAAAGAAGACCGCCGGCGTATAGAACCCTACCTGTCAAAAACCCTTCGTGATGAGACCTTTATGAAACCTTGGGGGAACCCTTACTGAAGCACCTTAGCCCCCAAACTTTAAGGGAACCTTCGTAAGAACCCTATAGCATATTCAAGGGATGCCACCCGATTGCTCTTTGTCGAGACTCCCAATCGCTTCCGCCAGGCCTGGGAGTTGGTGAAAGACTGCGTCATCGAAGGCCGCCCTCTGGAGGCCCAAAGCTTCGAGCCTTTCGATGATGATGATGATGATGGTGACGATGAATTTTCATTAGTATTGCTAAACACTTACCATTGTGAATACGATTACGACTAGTTATATGATTACTATAGGAATGTTGTGATTGTAGCCACGACCTGCTTGTAATGCATGAAAGGTCTTATCGGGTATTGTAGGGGTTTTGGAAGGAAGAGTTTGTTTTTCCAGGGCTCAGGGGTTTAACAATGGATTTGCTAAGAACTTAGATGGCATAGGTTTTGACGGAAGTTTCCTTTGAATAGGGCTTTTGGGATTCCCGGCAGCAGCTGAAAAGGGTGTGACGTGGGAATGTAGTTAGGTTTTTATGTTTGTTTCTGGATGTGGGTTTCAGTTTTTTCTGTAAAATCCAAACCATGACCCGAGCCTTGAATGCACATCATGCAATCTAAACCCTACCCAGCTTTCATGTGCAGACTGACTAGCTGAAAATACTATTCCTCAGGGTTATCACACTTTATAGTAGAATATATCCCTGAAGCCCTGAATGGTCGAGGCCCCTAATCTCAGCCGCTTCTCGGCTCCAGGTGATGTGTGAGGAAGCCTCAGCCCCTACGGTCGAAACCACCGGAAAGCAGAAGCCAGAACCTTAAGGATCCCCAAGATCCCAAAATCCAAGCGTTTAGAATCTTTAGCCAAACGTCTTAAGCCCTACAAAGCATAAACCCTAAAGCCCTAAAAGGCCCCAAGATCTAAAACCACCCCCGAACCCGACAATGCCAGGACCGCATGGACTTCCACCTGCTGCTGCGGATGGTCCGGAGCTCGGGGTTCGGTGGCGTTTAGGGGTTTTTAGGGGTTTCGGGGGGGCCTACAAGGCGACACATAAGGGTTCCTATGATGAGGATTCCAAGAGGGGCTTTTGTGAGGATTTGGGCGGTTCAGATTTTCGGGTTTGAGGCTGGAGCGGCTTGGACCCCAGATCCGACAAAGCACTGTAGACCCTCCACCCTCCCTAAGCTCCTAAACCCTGAATGCTCAAACCCCAAAGCCCTAGGGCCCTGGAAGCCTAATGCGAAGATAGGTGAAAATCCATTTCGAGCACTTTTAAAGAACGCTTCACCCTCTCAAACACCATAGACTGCCACAGACCGCTATCGTGACCTAATCATAAGCCCTGTGTATTCCAATCCTGTCTGCAAAGGATGAGTCGAAGTACACCTTCCCCACCATCAAGTATGCCACTCAACTCTACGACACGCGCATCGAGAACTGCTTCAAGCTTGACCAGCTGAACATCACAAGGCACTGGAGGTTTATTGATTTAGGGTTTCGGGCTTAGTGTTTGGGTTTAGGATTTAGGGTTAGCTTTTTCTGTTTTTCCTTTCTGTTTTGGTCGCCTTCCGTGGACTCTGAAGACGCTTCCTCCAAGGCTCTCAATTTGCAGAATGAATTCTGTGCCAAGCTCTGCAATGCGAAACCCCGTACCTAAACCTTACCCCCACCTAACCCTATACACTACACGTCTAAACCTGAAAAAGTAAGTTCGGACCCCCAATCTCGATCGTTGTCCCTCGTGCAGACGGTACATCCCGTCTGCCGTCTTCAAGCAGATTGAATGCGGCACCCTTCAGTACGTCAACGAGATGCGTGTCCTGGCTGAGCATTTGTGGTGGACCTTCCCATGTTCCCGGTTGAACAGGTTATAGACACTGCTAAAGGATGTGCTGCAAGTTAGGCTGAAAATTTGGGCGGTTGAAGCTGGACGTCATGCTACAGGCTTCAGCGTGTTGTGGTGGTGCAGCTGCTCAGGCAACATCTCCGTCATCTTCATCAACGGTTCTGGCCTAGACGTCGCTGGCTGAATGATTCATCTAGGGGTTTAAATGAAAGGCCTAACAGAGTCCGGAGCAGCAGAAGCCAAAGCATGAACCTCAAACAGTACACTTGTATCGGGACATGCACTTGTGACTGCCACGGCTGTCTGGCTGTTTGCGGCGGCCAACATGACAATAACCCGGGCCAACCCCAATGCACAACAGCGAGTTTAATAAAGGCTTTCTGAATCACAAGAACCGGCAATGAGGTGGTTCGACTCCTGCGATCTTGCATCCCCGCGCCGTAACCCCTACGCCCCCCTCAGCCGTAGTTCTGGGTTTGGAGGTTTTAGGGTCTCCAAGCACCTGGAAGCCCTCAAGCAGACACCCAAGCCTTGAATCTCTACATACTAAATCCCGAAACCTTAAACCTTTAAGTCGGAAAACCTAAACCCCTAAACCCTTCCGCCTTTATTGTCAACCCTAAACTCTGGGATTTATGACCCGAGCCCGGAACAAGCTGGCCAGGTGTGCCATAGGCCCTTTGAAGCCCTTGTAGAACACTTTCAGCCGCAACTATAACCGTACCAAACCTAAAACCTCAAGCCCTCTAAACCTTTCACCCCTAAAGCACGAGGGGTCTTCAATGCCATGAAACCCTGAACTTCAGAGATCCCCAACGCCACCGATCAGTATAGTATACGTATATTCACGAAGATGTATGTATGTATGTATGTATGTATGTATGTATATATGTATATATAGATACATGTATATGTGTATGCATGTATGAACGAAGCAATATAGATAACAGATAGATAGACAGACACAATACATAAATAGTTAATTAAATAGAAAAATAGAAATGTAAATAGCACGCTCTCTCTCTCCCTCTCTCTCTCTCTCTATATATATATACACACATACTTACAGAGCAAATTAAATGAGCAAGCAAACACATAGACATGTAGATATAACTATGTGTTTGTATACATATACAGACATGTATGTATGTATGTATGTATGTATGTATGTATGTATATGGACGACCCAAAGCTCACGGCGAGGTCATGTCGTCGAACGGCCCTAGCCAGGCACAGGAGCTGATGTCATCCGTGGACGGCTGAGCTCTTTCAAGGATTTAGGGTTTCTTTAACGGGTTTTTCAGGGTTACGATATGTGGTTTAGGGTTTAGGGAGCTCTTCCCATATGCGTAGGTCAGAGTTTCGTGCTTAAGGTTCTGTCAGACCTCCCTTTCCGGTTCATGGCTCGTGGCTACGGATGTTATTTTGAGAGTTCCGTGATGTTGCGTCCAGTACTCGGAGGTTTCGTACTTTGCAAGCTGCCTGTGGTGCTCTGCCGAGGTGCAGAAGGTATGCTACGCGCACGAGGGAACCCTGAACAAGTTCTTAATTGATGACAAGGGCATGCAGCGGCCCCAGCATTTGCGCCCAGCAGCCTCCATCATGCTCTTTTCAGGATCCTAAGCACGAAGACTCCGAACCCGAATCCTTAAACAGTTAAACCATCCGAGTCCCTTCAGCCCTGGGGCCCCAAAGCGTCCACATGTGCCAACAACCCAGGCCCAGAGCTCTGAAGTGTTCGGCGTCTTCGATAACATATATGTATATATATATGTATATATATATATATAGATAGATAGATAGTTGTGTTTCGGGTTAGAAGCGTCCTAGTTGGGGCCGGCGTAGCCGCAGCACCACTTACAACCTACTTACACAGTCGTCTTC
>CAJNJA010009070.1:0-15032 GCA_905231915.1 Symbiodinium necroappetens | reverse complement strand
CCCTAAACCCTAAACCCATACCCTGACTCCCCAAACCCCAAAAACCTTGTAGAACCCGCCGGAGCACCCTCAGAGCGATACCTAAAGCCACACTTAAGCCAGCAACCCGAGCTGCCTTAGTCCCTCAACCCTTAACCCTAGTCCCCAAACGCTCAAACCTTTGCAGAATCTTTACAGGTATGCTTAAAACATCCCCTAAGCCCACGTAACTCTTGGGTTCAAAACCCTAAGCCCTTAACAAGACCTTGTAGAACCCCAACATCTTGGACCTCAAACAAACCACCCAGAGGCTCCAAAGTAGTTCCTTNNGATTCTAAATATAAACCACAAAAAGTAACTACTATGGAACCCATGGGCGTAGACCTTGAGCCCTATAGAGCCCTAAACCACCCGAAAGCCCCAAAAAACCCAAAGCCCGACATTGTGCTCCCTTCGGAGGATCCTCAGGTCGTCCTTGCAGCCTCAGCCATGGCGATGAAGTGGGAAGATCCCCCCCCCTTTTCGGGGCGGTTTTTGGCTTACTTAAATCATTACCAATACTATTTTTTGGGGGGTTCCTTGTTATGATTATAGTATATTGGGCCCGAAACCCTATTCTAATTATTACGGCCCCTATATTACGGCTTGCGGGGTTTAGGGGTTTGGGGGTTTAGGGTTTTTTTCGGGCCTGCTCCGTGGAGGGTACTATGAGGATTCTTTCCGGGGTTGTGTACGAGTTCAGGCAGAGTTCTAGAAGGCCGTTTAGTCTTTAGGGGATGGGGGTTTAGGGTTTAGGGTCTAGGGTCACGCCTGTACTTCAGGATTTCAGATTCGGTGGGCTGTGTTTTGGGCTCCGTCGGGAAGTGGTGAGCCAGCAGCAAAATTCCTGAAAGCTTATACACCCTAACATAAGACCCCGAACCAGCTACCGTGCGGGTTCCTTGAAGGGTTCTGTAGGATTCTGTATGGGTTTTTGTGGATTCAGGGTCTACGGTTGAGGTGACCCCCGGCACGAATGGTGTTTAACCTACCAAAACCTACTTCTTTGTCGGTTCTTATTCTGAACCCTAATATGGGATTTATAGGGACCCTAGAAAAAACTACATGGTGGGTTAGGGTATGTCTTTTTTGCTAATCCTGAGTCGCACATCGCACGCCCCTACCGGCCCTAATCCCTCCCCCACGGGTCATGTTCCCATGCATTGTTTACAGGGCCTGAATCATTAGTAAGAGTATGCGCCTGTAGTCCTCAATCAAATGTCAGTACACGATATTATATCCATAACTTGTCTTATGATTAAGGCACCTAATTAACTTACATGGATGCATCCTTTCTTGCCCTAAAGTATAGAGGAATCCCTTGGATTGAGGTTAAAGCTAAGACTGCCTGTGCCAAAGTTGATGCATAGTTTGCCGTCACCTTTGAGCATCCAGCGTGCTTGTCCAAAAGCATCATCAAGATGTATAATTAGATTTTTTCTGCATTAGCTGGATTAAACCAATCGAATCCCGGCTGTTTCCAAACGTATATTCCTTCATGCTGCGGCAAAGCCTTTGGACTTTTGAAGTACGTCGCACCTGGTATCTATAGGACTCACAATGTACCTTGGGGTTTCGAGCCTTCGGATCTCAGCAATTGGGCTCATGTCTAGACTGCATAGGCATAGGTTTTTGGAGTTTACAAATAGCTTAATTAATTAGGGTTCAGGTGCTAGAAGCTCAGTGTAGGACTCTAGACCCTCTAGCCTAAACCACTAGTTACTAATTGAACCCTAAACCCCTGTACTTGTGCAGTCCGTGTTAGCTTCAGAATTCTTGGTGTCGCCTCCGTGGAAATCATGAGAGCAACTCTGCGAGCGCCCGCCACACTCACAAGGCGGAAAGGGTGTTACGGTGGTTTTATCGGTTGTTGAATTGAAGTTGCCCGAATGGCCTGTCTAATGCCTGCACATAGCCTGTTTACAGAATCGTTGCAGGACTAGCTCTATATCCGAAGCCGGGGTTCTTGTTGTTTTACGACTGTCGCACTATAAAGTTTGGGGATTTAGAGCTTAGGGGGCTCTGGTTTCGGTATATGGGTGGTTCTCTAAAATAGGCCCCCTTTTACGGTTCTGTTTGTAAGGGTGCCGTATTATATTGGGGACCCAAAAAGAGGCCCTAATTTAGAGAACTACCCATATGAAGTTGATGGATTTTTGATTTCGGACGAAGACTCTTAGAGCTTTGTAAACCCTACACCCTAAGCTTACCGGGTGTTGACACAGTCCCAGCAACGTTGCCACTCTAAACTATGGGAATTATGATATATTCCTAATTATGGGAACTGCAGGATTTATATCATCAACCGTACCCTAAACCCCTAAACCCCTAAACCCTAACCCCCTAAAACCTAAACCCACCTGGACCCTTCGGGAGTCTCCCGGGGGGCCTTGCATCTTCCTGCCCCCCTGAGACCCCTAAGGCTTCGCATTACTGCAACTCCCCATCTTCGGGATGAGGATTTTTAGGGTTTAGGCATTGAGGGTTTAGGGTTTGGGGTGTAGGCTATAGGGAAACAAGGCAGGACCGTTCAGTGTCTAAGGCATAAAGCCGCCTGTCCACCTGCCAGGACAGGAATGGAGACCGAACAGCCAGCGACAGGCGCCGAGCAGCAGGCACCGATTCCGCTGCCCATAACCCCTAAACCCTAAAACCTAAACCCTAAACCCTAAACCCTAACCCTATAGACCCTAAACCCAAAACCCTAAACCTCAAACTCTATAGACCCTAAACCCAAACCCTTAAACCCCAAACCCTAAAATCCAGACACTGCAGCCCGATTCCTGAACCTGAACCGCAAACCCTGAACCCTAAAAGCCTAAAAGCTAAACTGTGAAAGCCCTGCATCTTAAACAGCAAGCCGTAAAGCTACGAAATGCTAACATGTAAACCGAGAAAACCCAACCCGCGCAGCCTGATTCCTAAGCCGCAAACCCTGGAGCTTAAACCCTAAACTAAACCCTAACACCCTACAACCCAACCTGTGCAGCCTCAACACTTAACCCTAAACCCTAAACCCTAAACCCCGAAACCCTAAACCCCGAAACCCTAAACCCCTAAACTCTAAACCCTAAACCCTAAACCCCGAACCCTAAACGAACCCTGAAGTCCGAAACGCTAAGCCCTGAACAGCAAAAGTCCGAAAGCCCTCACTTTCTTCTCGGAGGCCGACAAGTCGGATGCAGAAGCCCCGGGCTGAGCTGTCTCATTGAGTTTTGGGATTTAGGGATTAGGGCTTAGGGCTTAGAGTGTAGGGCTTAGGGCTTAAGGCTTAGGGCCTAGGGCTTATAGGGTTTAGGGCTTAGGGCTTTAGGTTTAGGACCAGAAAACAATGAAAGCGGCTTGAAGAGTTAGACTGTAGCAGTATAGGGCTCCTCAAGAAACGTTGGTCTACGAAGATGACGGTTTAGGGTTCCTTTCAGGGTTTAGGGTTCCTTGGGTTTTAGGTTTTAGGGTTTAGAGTTTAGGGTTAAGGGGTTTTAGGTGTAGTGGTGTATTGGTTCAGGGTTGAAGGGGCATAAATAGTTAGAATAGGGTTGCTGGAAAGGGGGTGCTAGTTCCCATTCAGAATTCTAGAAGGGTGTTTATAGGGGGTTTAATTAATGATGGCCCTGGTTTTCTGTGTAGTATTACAGCAGAACTATATCGGAACCCTACGGGGTTACTGCGCAGAACCGCAACACCTACGAATCGACGAAGGCCCGCAACAATGGCGCAGATTCCTGGGATGTTTGGCCACCGGATCAGCCTTCGCGTCCTTCGCGTAAATCCTGCAGAACACTTCTGTCTGGGATTTAGAGTTTAGGGTTTGGGGGTTCAGGGTTTAGGGGTTTGGGTTTAAGGCTTATGTAATTACCCTAAACCCTAAACCCTAAACCATTAGTTTAGGGCTTAATTAGGGTTTGAGTTTAGGACATGCGTGTACACAAACCACCGCAACAAGTGTCACCGCAACAAGTGCGTGATCCCACCTTTGGTGGAGCTAGACGAGGTCAATCCACCTCGCAGACTTGTGGCAAGGGCACATGCTGCACTTGTTCTGGAGCTTCATCCTCCCTGCTTGATAGCCATATGGAATTCGGGTTTAGGGGTTGAGGGTTTAGGATTTTAGGGATTAGGGTTTAGGTGTTGAGGGTTTAGGGGTTGAGGGTTTAGGGTTTAGGGGTTAGGGGTTGAGGGGTTGAGGGTTTAGGGGTTGAGGGTTTAGGGTTTCGGGTTTAGGGGTTGAGGGTTTAGGGTTTAGGGTTGCGGGTTTAGGGGTTGAGGGATTGAGGGTTCAGGGAGGGGTTTAGGGGTTTAGGGTTTAGGGCTGAGCGGAAGTCACAATGGATTGTGCGATTGCCCTTGAGGATCGACTCTCCCAACGTTGCAGGCGATTTTGTACAGTGGCAACGCGTGATGCAAGCCTGCACGACCCCGCCTGTGAGCGACGTCACGGGTGCGGCGACCGTGCTCTGCGGAGGTTTATCCGACCCCAATACGATAGTCACAAGTGTCTCCATCACAAACACTATGCTGCTTTTCGTTGGGGCGTACTATAGTGGCGTTAATATTTACCAAGCATATTCCTTAGGGTTCCGCATTGGGCTTACCTAGACCCTCCATCTACCTTTTTTTAGACCCTAAATACCCCTTCTTTGGGACCATATACCCCGATTTGAGGGCACAAGGAGGATCCTGGTATACCCCTAAACCCTCCTTTTTTGATCTTTTTGTAGGTTCTTATTATAAACCCTAATAAGGACCTGCCAAAAAGAGGTTCTGGTGGGTTCAGGCATAGTTTAGATACTGCCCCCACAACAGTTGAGTAACATTCTTATGGATATTTAAGGCCTTAAATAGTAGCCCTATTTTAGACTGCTATTGTATGGAGGCAGTACCCAACTTAATCCCTAAACCCCTACACCCTAAACCCCTAAACCCTAAATCGCTAAACCAATAAACCCTAAACCCTAAGCCCCTAAAAGCCCACAGTCGATGTTGTGCGCGTGGGAGTCAGGGTCTATGACTTGTGGTCTTGTGGTTTAGGGTTCCATGTCCCGAGCCGGTGGCTTCCAAAGGCAGGATTTTAGGGTTTAGGGTTCTGGGTTTTGGGTGCTGAACTTTAGGGTTCTGGGTTTTGGGTTCTGAATTTTAGGGTTCTGGGTTTTAGGGTTCTGGGTTTGCGGTTTAGGGTTCTGGGTTTAGGGTTCTGGGTTTTAGCGTTCTGGGTTCTGGGTTTAGGGTTAAGAGTTTCGGGCTTAGCAGTAGAGTAAGTAACCGTGAGCGTTTCGGAGCAACCTAGCCCCTATGTCATTATGATCTCAAAGGTTAACCCTAAACCCTAAGCCCTATTTCATTATGAGCTCAAAGGTTAGCCTTGTTTTGCGCAGGATATTGGACAAGTAGCCAGAGAGCCCCATAGCCCTTAATGGGTTTAGGGTTTAGGGTTTATAATGCCTTAATCCATAATAGGTTTTGTTGCTAGGAGACAGGCAGAGACAGCGCTCATTACAGGAAAGGCCCAGCTCCCGAATCAGTTTCAGTTTATACTAGAACAAGCATGAAGCATGCTTCCTAAAGAGAGCTCATTTTGGGGTAGGATTCATGGCTTTAGAGCTGTAGGACAAAACGTGGTTCAGCTTAAACCCCGAGCCCAAATTAACCCTATTGGATTTAGTGGTGAGGCTGAGGAGTCATCGGGTTTGATCCTTGGCCCACTCCCAATTGGTTTTAGCTGTTTGGGGTGTGGCCCTAAACCCTAAACCCTAAACTGTGCGGAGTCTCAGACTCATCTTGGCATGTGGCCGTTCGATCCCGCAATCCCCAACGGGCCCCAACTTAACTAAAAACGATCCCTAAACCCTAAACGCTAAACCCTACGCCCTAAAACCTAAGCCCTAAACCCCAAGGCCCTATAAGCCCTAACCCCTAAACCCTAAGCCCTAAGCTGAAGGACTCGGATTCCGATGCCCCGGAGGCACCCAGCCCATGGGAGGGAGGGTGGAGGGATCCAGCTTCGGATTCAGGACTTTTTTAGAGTTTAGGGTTTAGGGTTTAGGATTTAGTGTTTAGGGTTTAAATTTGTACTTCAAGGCTCTTGGCTGCGGTTTCGGGCTCCCAAACTGTAAGCCCTAAACCCCCATTGCATCCGCAGGAAGGCCGCCAGGTGTTGAGGGCTTCAAGGGCTCTCGTTTACGGTTGGTTTATTAGGGTTTAGGGTTTAGGGACTTAGGGGTTTAGGAATTTAGGGTTTAGGGGTTTAGGTTTAGGGGTTTAGGATTTATGGGGTTTAGGATATACAGGGTTTGGGGTTTGGGATTTAGGAGGGGTGTAGGATTTAGGGTTTAGGGTTTATGGTCTCTTCCTGATCATCGCTGTTGACCTTCCGAATCCCAAGGCCTTGAAAACTCAACTCGAGATCCGAGAGGCTAAGCGCCGCATCTCAAACTATCAACCCTACCTTGTTGTTCTTCTGGTTGGCTCTTAGGACTTTAGACTTTTGGGTTTCTATATGAACTATATTTAAGGAGACTACAGGTTTGAACTTTTAGGAGGGGTTCAGAAGTCAGCCACCCTACTTGGAGGTTCTTAAAGGGTTCCTTTAAAGGTTTAGGGTTTAAGGTTTAGGGTTTCGGGGTGGTTATAAGTGGGGTTAGAGGTAGGGTAAAGGAACCCTTACAAGAACCCTGAAAAGAACCTTTAATGATACCCTTGAAGAATAGACCCTATTACCTACATTTTACGGTGTCCTCGAACCGGTGCTAGTAAGTGGGTGTAGTGCTCTAAACTAGGGCCCCAAATAGTACGGCACAACAAAAAGGACCCTGCAACGGGCCCTGATTTAGAGAACTACCCAAATTCCACGACTCAAAATCAAGGACAATGCCTTAAACTATATTAGAGTTCCCATTTTCTTTTTTTGAAGTATATTCCTGAAGTAAGGGTTTTTCTTTACTACATTCCATCACTTATCGGGAGCTCTGGCAGGTGCCACTCGCTGAGCTACTGGAAGGGCTGGTGCTTCGCGACACCTGAGATTTCATGGTTTTGCATGGCTTTAGGGCATGCATGGTTTAGGGTTTAGGGTTTAGGGTTTAGGGTTTAGGGTTTAGTCAGAATTGTTGGAATTGTTGTGTCGGTTCAAATCTTCCTCCGCAACACCCCAGAACTACCCCAAACCCCAAACCGTAGGATCAGGTGTCTCTGTAGTGGGGGAGCTTTATTATATGAAGCTGTTACTCCGCAGGCCGCAGACCCCCAGGGAGTTAGGTTCTTCGGGGCGTGAATCATATATGCTGGATATAGCCCATGAGCCCAAAAGAACAACTTAGATGGCCAGTGGGAAAGTTCAAACTTGCTGGCCGAATATATTTTGTCTATCTTAGAGAGCTTGAACTTTGTGTGCCTGGTTATTGAAGAAGTGAGACTATCAAGAACTTGGGTCAGGGTTTAGGGTTTACGGTCCTAAACCCTATAAACCCTAAACCCTGAACCCTGAACCCTAAACCCTGAACCCTGAACCCTAAACCCTGAACTCTAAACCCTAAACCAAGAACTTGGGTTTGCGAAGCTCTGCTGGCATCGTTAATGCCTTGTGTTTTTTTTCAGCAGCGAAGCTGGATGCGCTGTCGGCCCTAAACCCGACACTGCAAACACCTACACCCGAAATCCACGGTTTAGTGTTCAGGGTTCAGGGTTTAGGGTTTGGGGTTCAGGGCTCAGGGTTTAGGGTATTTAGGGTTTCGGACCGTAAACCCTAAACCCTGACCCTTAAACTACAACCTAAAGACCTCAACCCGTATCCCTAAGCCCTCAAGCCTCCCCTGCGAGGACTGGGGGACTTTGCAAGTAGCATTCAAGCGCTCCTTGCAGTAGGAGAAAAACCAGCTAGGGTACAATACACCTAAACCCTAAACCCTGAGGGTTGAGGATTTAACTTAGGAACCATGGCTCCGAGATGCGGGTTCTCAAGATCACCTGAAAACCTTCACTCTCAATAGTCTTAAGTCTTAGGCTTTCGGGTTTAGGGTTTTGTTTAAGTGCAGTGATCGGGTTTAGGGTTTAGGGTTTAAGGTTCTTAGCCTCAGGCTTCCGGGTTTAGGGTTGTAGGTACAAATCATACTTGCAAGGGGCACGCACGCGGGCTCGTTTTGTTTCTGCGGGATGAATATCCTATCCTAGAAGGAGCCATGGAAGCCGGAGGCAAACAAGCCCGGACGATGAGCATCTTTCATTGAGGAGGCATTCTCAACAAATTTGTAAACTCAACATGATTAGGATTCATAAACCCAGGTTGTATGTTAATGACCCTTGACTCTCGTGAATGAAGGGGAGCGGAGGGCAGGGAGAGGGGAAGGGGAAGGAATGACTCAGAGGGATGAAACTATGGTGTTCAGAGAAGACAGACAGACAGACATAAAGAGAGAGAGAGAGAGACAGAGAGAGAAGAGAAACAAAGAGACAGAGGGAGAGAGGGGGAGAGAGAGGGTTAAGGGTTTGGGGGTTGAGTTGGAAAGTTATAAATAAAGCTGAAATGACTTCAACTTTTCTTTGCACTTTCAATGATTCGCTACTCCAACTGAGCTGTCAATACTGCATGGCACTAGAAAGTGGCTTCCATCCTTCCAGTGCATGCAGCTTCTGAGGAAAGCACTACGAGGGAAGAATTGGCAACATGTTGACGGTCATGCTGCATGATGTTCCGATGCTGCGCCCCTCAGCTCTAAAGAAATCAGGCGGCGCGATGAAAAGCAGCAGTGCAGTTGGAAGCGACATTCGGTTGTCGACTGTGTGCGTTCCTTGCACTGATGACAGATGCAATGCCTGTCTTGAGCCCAACTGCAGTTGCCTGTTGGTGGCAGCATGCCTAGTAGCATGCATCTCTTTCCTCCTGGCCTCCTATCAGCACCATTGCTGTCAACATGTTCTCATACATCATGACCAAACATGTCTGCCTCTTCGTTTGCATACATCTGTCTAGATACACAAGCAGCTTAACAACAGGATCAGCACGTAGAGGTATATGTAAAATAGATCGGTGAGTAGGTAGATCGGCAGAGAGATCGATGGCTAGAAGGCTCTGTATCGATCCCTTCAGGATTACGAAATCTATCTGGCCATACAAAGCTCGAAAGCTTCTTTTCCATGGGCAAGAAAATCAAAAAACACTCTCATTGCCCGACAAAGCTGACTATCTTTTGTCTTAGGTAGGTCTTGCGGCTGGAGCACAAGACCCTCCCCCCAAACCCGGCCCTGAACTCTTTAGTCTGTGCTTGGAGGGTCGGGGGGACTTTGTAATTAGGTGGTGGGGGTCTGAACGCTTCGAAGAGGGTTTGTGGAGTACAATATGTTAGCTGGCTTCCTCAGAGACAAACTGAAGTTGTATTACTGATTATTCCGGCCGCTAGATTACTGCGGCCACTAAACCTAAATACCCAAGCCCCACAGAACCCGATAGCTTGGATACCCCACAATCCCTAAAGGGTCCAAAGGTCCTCCGGCGTAGGATTTGGTGTTTTGTGAGCAGGGCTTTTACCCATAGGCCACTAAGTAATTCCTTCTTGGGATTACCTTATAGGATTCTAATATATAAACCATAAAAAGGAACTACTTAGGGGCCTAAACCCTAAACCCTAAACCATAAAAAGGAACTACTTAGGGGCCTATGGGTATACCCTAAACGGCCGACTTTCCCTTAGTAAGCTTCCCGCGAGCTGCTTCCGTCCCTCAAGCTCAGGGCCGTCCTCAAACTTCTCCTCGCGTTGGGTCGTTAGGGTTTAGGGTTTAGGGTTTAGGGGCTGGTGTTGGCTTTAGGTGGAGGGGCTTAGGCTGCAGTTTACAAGTTTAGACCAGGTGGCAATCAGTCAGGATCCAGAACTTGAGTGCCGGGGGTACCAGGAGAGGAGTCTGAAAAATCAGTAACACTGAGCTCCTGTAGTCTCTGTGTCATGAAAGTAGAAGGAACCCCCTCTTCCTGTTCTAAATAGTGTTGGTTATAAATAGAAGTATAAAGCTTAAGGAGAGCGCTACGCCCCGCACCCCGAGCCCCAAACTCTGATCCCTAAGCCGGCATGAAGGCCCTCTGTCCCTCAAGAGTCGTAAAGTCCTAAACCCTACAGTTCTAAAGCCCTAAACCCGAAACTCCTCCTGGACCCCTAAACCCTAAACTCCTAAACCCAAACCTCCTAAACTCCTAGACCCTATAAACCCTGAACTCCTAAACTCTAACTCCGAAACCCTAAACTCCTAAACTCCTCAACCCTAAACTCCTAAACCCTATAGACTATAGACCTCGAGACCCGAAGGAGCTGCTTGCTCTGAGCCCGGTGCGCGCGTGCCGGCACGGAGCTCCGACTCCTCTGGAGCTGCGTTTCGCATAGGATCCCTTTTAGGGTCCTTTTTTTTATACGGGTTTAGGGTTTAGGGTCTTCTAGGGTCCTTTAGGGTTTATAAGGGTTTAGGGTTTTAGGGTCCTTTTTATAGGGGTTTAGGGTTTAGGGTTTTAGGGTCCTTTTTATAAGGGTGCCGTACTAATGAAGGGGCGCTGGTTCGCGGTTTAGTGGCCAATAGGCTTAGGGAGTAGTAGGGTTTAGGGCTTCAGGGCTTTAGGGTTTGGAGAGTTTATAGTTTGGGGGTTTAGGGGTTTAGGGTTTAGGGGCTGTAGGGTTTAGGGCCTTTAGGGGTTTAGAGAGTTTAGGGTCTATAGGGGTTTAGGGTTCAGGGGTTTAGGGCTTTCGGGGCTTAGGGCTTTAGATGGCTGCAGGTTTGGGAGTCTCGTGGCTTCAGAATTGGATTTGGGCTTTGGGCAGCGCCTTCTGCGTCAGAGACCGGGAGCTGGATATTATAGTAAACTAAGGTGCGCGATGCTCTCCCAGACTACCTCCATGGAGGAGAGCCCAGCAGCTGCACCTTTCCCATGGACTTCTTACTGTGGCCTTCGAAGTACACCTTACAATTTTCAGAGGCTCAGCTTAATTGATCCAGTGGGGGAACCTCAGACAAGACCAACATCTGGCACAGCACCCCCCAAACACTGAACCCTATAACCCTATATCTGAGAAGCAGGCTGCACATCTTCTGCATGAGGTGGCCACCGGAGGGGTGGAGTCTGATCATGTCTTCAAAGCTGGGGCTGTTTGATTTCAGCTTGGAGCTTCAATCCCGCAACCCTCGCCATTCATGATCGCTTGCCCTTTTTTAGGCCCTACCAATGCGCTATAGTATAAACCCCAAGCTGCATTGTAACTATTCCTATGCGCCCCTGCCTAAATCCCTTGGGTTCTCATCTTGGGGCCATCCAACTCCTGGAGGCATGTCGGGATTTGCGCGTCTTCTTTGTGTGGCAGAAGCCTTGAAGCTGTTTGTTGAATGCGTGTTCTTCCGAAGTTCTACTGGGGTTTGAGGTTTACAGGTTTAGGGTTTATGGTTACCCATAGGCCCCTAAGTAGTTCCTTTTTGGGATTACCTTATAATAGGATTCTAGACTTCTAGATATAAGCCATAAAAAGGAACTACTTAGGGGTTTACAAGGGTTCAGGGTCCTCGCGGAACTTGCAGACTCAACGAGCTCCAGACAAGCCATCCGAAGAAGATCCCCAACTCCTTCCCTAAGGGTCCCATGGGTTACGGATAGTAGTTTTGTAGGTTAGTATTCAGGAGAGTATATGATTATTAGGTACTTGGACCCCTAGGGCTTAAGCCGACACATACACACAAAAAAGCGTCGAACACACGTACTCGAACATCGCACGCAGGCCGCCTTCGCTTGCAAAGGAACGGCTTTAACGGAGAGGAGGTCACAAAGAGGCAAAGCCGCCATGCGGCGCCACCCCGGTTCTTCGAGTATGCGGTGCAGGGCTTTGCGGCTTCACTGTGGGTTTAGGGCTTAGGGTTTAGGGTTCAGTGAGTAGAGTTTCGGTAGGGGCTTACGGAGCCTGGGCCTGAGATTGGGGGGCCTTGTTCCCTACAAACGGCTGGAACGGACACGGCTTTGCCAAAGGCTAATGAGCTACAGAAGTGGCATATTCCTTGAGCACAAAAGCCGGCGGACCTGATATCATGCGATGCTAACCCTGCACTCTCAACCGCCTAAGCCGTCAGTCCCACACATCCGGAACCCACCATCGCAACGCTGCACAATTTGCCGGATCCCTTGGCACCACTATGGGAGGAAGGTCATAACTTATGTAGCCTCTCTAATCTCAAGCTTTGTTTGGAAAGACGCTACTGTAGAAACCACTAGAGTGAACGTCCCGTATAAGAACCCACTGCTTAAGAACCTTAGCCAGTACCCCTGGCGGGATTCACAGAGCACAAAATTCAGGTTGCTTCAAAATTAAGTTAAGAACATTAGGGTGCCCTAGCTTTTGGGATACGGTTCTTATTTTTGGTTGGGTGGAAGTGGTTTCGTTGTGGCTGGGCTTGTCCTTACGGGGATCAGGGGAGAATAGATACCGTGGCCATTTTGGCTCAAGGTACATGCTATGCTAGTTTAGCCCTAACTCCTCAGCCGGTAAAACCAGAGGTAATGGAACATGAGAACCCTAAGGGTAGGCTACCCTCGCGGGATGGGGTTCTTACACAGGGATTTCACTGTACATAGAACAAACTTCACGGGTGTTGAAGATATGCCTTGATAGCTTGCCAGCATTTCCGGCTTCTTTTTTTACTGCCAGGCTTGCATAGAAGGCATAGTGATCTACAGCAAAACAGACTTAACGTCATAGTGGTCCTTTTCGTCCTGAAATGACAAGAACGAAAAACTGGTCGCTACTCAACCTGAATCCAAAATGACCAGGACATCCCAGTTACCTACATGATAAGTATAGAGGGATTGATGATGAGAATTGGGGATTGGGTCGATATGGCAGTATATTTGGAATCAAGAACCCCGAGGAGTACTGAGGCTCCTAAGGTAGTGGACTAGTGTCTCCTAAGCCTTGACATCAAACCCTATCTAAACCCTTAACCCTAAACAGAACCCTGCCCCTACCTCACGGTTTAGGGTTTGCGGGATCGACTATGTACCCCTTAGGGTCCACAGGACCTAATAATCATATACTTGGGTTACGGATAGTAGTTTTGTAGGTTAGTATTCAGAAGAGTATATGATTATTAGGTACTTGGACCCTTAGGGCACAGAACAGGCAACCGGGCTCCAAGAATGTCTTTTCTCCTGTGCGCACCATCTGCATCAATCCGCGGAGCTGCTCAGCACCGGCATCCTGGAGCCGAAACCAAGGGGCGAGATTCTATCCCAAAGAGCCCACCGATGTGCCTTAGAAAGACTTGGGGGTCTTTGATGTGCTTCACGCATATTCCTTGGGTCTGGTTGTACAGTTTCGAAGGGGCCAGCAACCAAAGAGCCGTGAAACCTTAGCCGGTGATTGGGAGATGCTGTTGTCTCTGAATGGGGTGTATGTGCACCCAAAGTCGAGATTTTCTGCAAAACCCTACACGCCCTAATTTGACCCTGAACCTGCGCACTTCAGACCCTGTAAAGCCTTAGATGTTTCTTGGGCAAAGATAGCCAAGTTCGGAGTTTGACATGCAATCCAGCCCTAGACTTCTACGTTTTGAGGACAAAAACCGAGGAAATCGCTTGAAGGAACCCCAACCATGCTGGGCTGTTTCGGGTACAGGTAGGGCATGCCGCAATGACTGCCTCAAGCTGAACCCGAAACCATGGTTTAGGGTATAGGGAAATCACACTTGCTGGCCTGCGAGACCTTGCCGTCTCGCAGAGCTGCCATTTGGCTGCAAAGCTTGGCCTCATTTGCTTGGTGATAAGGGTGTTTCAGGGGTTGAGGTTCATGGGCTCCAGAGGTTTTATGGCTTTAGGGTTTAGGCGTCAGAATATAGGTTTCGGTTTGGTAGGGTGGGTTTGACTTGGGCGCTTTGGGGCTGTGAACGGTTTAGCTTCTAGACCACGGAAAGTACTCGGGGTTTCAGGCACGGTTTCGGTTTTTACAGGCACCACACGGCCACATGAAGGTAAAGCTGTTCCAACTTACGTCCACGTTCCTGGGTTTGGCTAATTGGTTTCAAGCTGGCGCTTGTGTATCTTCGCGGCATGTGGACAGGGAGTCATTCCGAAACACGAATGCATCCACATGATCAGCTGTTCCCAACGATGGAACACGATACATCCCGGGTGCGATACAAATTCAACTTTCATGTGTAGGCGTTTAGTTTAGGGGTTTGGGGGTTGAGGGTTTGGGGTTTAGGACCCTAGACACCGTGAACCCCAAACCCTAATCTAGAGCATCCGATAAACAGTAAGCTTTCTGCCGAGACAGGTCTCGTGCCAACAAATGCCCCATGGGTTGGCACCAGGATAGCAATCTTGTTTCTGCTACTTGCGTCAAGGTACGATGATGAGCATGACGAACGGGCTTCATGAACAATGGCACGACTGAAAAAGAACCTGGTGACACTGTTTAGCATTGCTCGGGTTGTCGAAAGCACTGCAATATCAGCACTATCCAGATTACCGTCGTTGAGAGGACTACCAAGAAGCATTTACCCGAACCGCATTCTCAAGCATCTGCGCAAACGGGGACTTATGGGGACTTCGCAGCCACGTCGGCTCCAACAGCTAACTCGTGTGCCCTCTTTTTTGCCTATCTGCATGTCCCGGTATATCCGACTCGAAATGTATATCCGGGTTTATCGCAAGGCATCCCTGAAAGACAAAGTCCTAAAACCCTAGACCCTAAACCCTAAAACCCTAGCCCCCTAAAACCCTAAAACCCTAAACCCTAAAACCCTAAACCCTAAAACCCTAAAACTCTAAACCCTCAAACCATACCCAACTTCTACGACCGAACGCGCCGTCCCAGAGTTTTCATCCTGCGAGCCTGCTCCGTCGAGGGGTTGCTCCAAAGAAACCTCCAGTCTCGGCTTAGTTTAGGGTTTAGGGGTTTAGGGGTTTAGGGGTTTAGGGGTTTAGGGGTTTAGGGGTTTAGGGTTTAGGGTTTAGGGTTGTTTCTGCGGCCCTTTCCTATTTGGGGTGGGGGTTTCTTATTACATCT
>CAJNJA010009069.1:0-10439 GCA_905231915.1 Symbiodinium necroappetens | reverse complement strand
ATGAACATACCCATAGGCTCCTAAGTAGTTCCTTTTATTTAGAATCCTATAAGATAATCCCAAAAAGGAACTACTTAGGGGCCTATGGGTACTCCATAACTAGCATATCAGCAGATCCTTGGCCCGGGGTTTCTTTGTCACATTGCCGCAGGTCTGGGGGCCCTCCTATGAATACTTTTCGTGACAGGTTCCACAAGACCTTGACTGGATAGCAATGCGGTTCGAATACCTGCGGAGGTTTGACTGCAAGTTCTGCTGTGCTTGGTATGCTGCCCAGTTTACAACCGAGAAACAGCTGCCACTCGGGTCCAGGGATGCGGTCGAAGTAGAACGGCTGATGATTTGAATCCTGCATTACCCCTAAGCTATGGGAATTATGGTATATTCCTTATTATGGGGTAATGCAGGATTTTATATCATCAACCGAAGTGAAAGCATCGCCGCTGCAGGCACAGCCCACCATGCTGCTGCAGTTGGCCTCCACGCTCTCATAGATCCACAACTCAGCTCTGCCGGGCCTTGTCACAGAGAGCCCAAGATACACCCTTTTAATAAGGAATCTATACCTTAAATCATATAATATTAAGGCCCCTTTATGATTTTAGGTATAATTCCTTATTTTAGGGGCCCTAAACCCTATGATTTAAGGTATATTCCTTACTTAAGGGGTATATCGAGCTCTCTGGGTCTCCCTGACTGCTGAGCAAGAGCTGCCGTTGAGAGCGGGACGAAACTGCAACGGGCTTGGATGAGGTGTAGCATGAAACAGCTGCGTGCTGCCTTGCGCGGGGGAGGAAAGTCTACCGGCTTGTAGACCTCTTCTTGCGGCACAAGAACCCCGAAGTTGAGATGACAGCAAATCAAAACCGACTACACCATTTATTCAGATTCTCACACGAGTGGTTCTTCAAGCATTGTTGACTGTCTGTGTAATCAAGGTTCTGAGCAGAGGGACCCTCAAAGAGTTGCTGTGTTCCAAAGTTGCGAGGGCTGTGATTCAAGATGGCATCGAAAGCAAGAAAGATACGGCACGAATTCGCCCGCCCGCGAGCTTTAGAACTTTAGGTCTGTATAGACTTCCTCGACAGCGTGGTGTTCGTGTCTCCGTTCTTTCTTGGCTCCAGCCGCGCTTGTGCGCGAGGGGAAGGGCCTTGGACCAGAGTTCCTTCTAGTTGGTCGTCATGTAAGCCTACCCATAGGCTCCATAGCAGTTCCTTTCTATGGTTCATATATTTAGAATCCTATAAGGTAATCCCAAAAAAGGAACTACTAAGGAGCCTATGGGTATCTGCACACTGGGATCTCTTATAAAGCAAGGGTGTTGGCGACAAGAAAACGCCTCAGTTCCCAATTTTAGCAGACCAGAGCTGAAACGAGACTCGACGGCTGCGCCATCTGGCAGTACGGAGACCATGCACTCTTCAGTCGGTTTAGGGGTTTAGGGTTTTAGGATTTAGGGGTTTAGGGGTTTTAGGGTTTAGGGGTTTGGGGTTTAGGGTTTAGGGCACAGACCGTAGAGCCGAGAAAGCAGCAGCTGACCATAGCCTGAGACTTTGATCTTTGGTCCGCGGCCGGGGGGCAGCAGGGAGCAGGGGCACCTGGGCTTGGAGTTGGTCTTCGTGAGTGTGCTTTAGGGTTTACGGTTTTGGGGGTTTGGGGATTTGGGGTTTGGGGTTTAGGGTTTGGGGTTTAGGGTTTGGGCTTTTGGGGTTTAGGGGTTTGGGGTGTTGGGTTTAGGGTTTGGGGGTTTGGGGTTTAGGGGTTTAGGGGTTTGGGGCTTTTCGGGGGAAAGGGTTCCTTCGTCCACAACTCGACCGCAGCCTTTGCATGCTAGATCCAACATGGCAAAGGTTGGCATGCGTGCAGATGCAGTTCAGTGTAAAGCCAACAGTTGTAAGGTCATTAATTTTTGGGTATAACAACCAGAAGCTACGAACTTTCGAACGCAGTTCTTACGGTGCAATGCTGCTGCCGATGCTTCCAACCTGCACACAAAAAATGTCACAAGGATGTACACCTGATCGGTTCGGTGAGAGCTTGTACGACTTTGCAGTGAAGCAAGCAGGCTTACTCCACTTCATGGATTTCCACTTTTGGTTCGTGTGCGAACCTAGGATGCCCACGTGGGACAGCATGCTAGGCTTGTGCAAACATCTTTGCAGCGGTACGGCATAGCTGTGAACCTAAGGAAATGCTCCTTGCCACGCAGATCGACGAGGACTTCCGTCCCTCCTGCCCCGTCCGACTGAATCTCTGTCATTTGTCTTGAAGAGCACCTCATGTATGAGGCCGGCGTGCCAAATTAAGTTCGCGTGGGATAATTTGTTCCCAGCCTGGGAACAAGGATGCGGATGTTAGGTGGCCGTAGCCGAGTTTGCTAGGCCAGAGCACAAAGCCCCCTTGTGTGTTCCGTTTACGTGATCGAATCTTGACATAGGCCCCATCTTACCTGCATTTTGACTCACGTTGGCTTGTTTGGTAATCTCCGTTGCATGCAACAGCATGCTATGCAACATCGTGCTATTCAATCAACTGGTGGCCTTGGAAGCCACACGGCAGCGTCTACTAGTTACTGGAGCTGTAGAAGCTCGCAGAGTCGTTTCGAAGTTCTCACAAAGCCACAAAGCGAACTGCACACGCCTATGAATGGCCCGCTCCCCCTGCGGAACTGAAGAACAGCATGCACGCAAATTTCCATGCTTACCCATAGGCTCCTTAGTAGTTCCAATCTGGGATTACCTTGTAGGATTCGAAGTATAAACCACAAAAAGGAACTACTTAGGAGCCTATGGGTATAGAACCTGACCAAGCTCAAGTCTCAAGTGCTACCGCAGCACTACCGTTGATGATTAAAACCCTGCATTACCTTAAGGACCCTAAACTATGGGAATTATGGTATATTTCTCATTATGGGTATTGCAGGATTTATATCATCAGCCGTATATCCTCCAAGCTTCGGGTGTTGCGAGAGGAATCCGATGGAGAGCGCAGCACCCCGCTCTGCAGAGTCGACGTTGTCGCTTAAGCTCCAGCTTTGATGGGCTTTAAGGCTTTAAGGGTTTAGGGTTTGGGGCTTTGGGTTTAGGGCTTACAGGGTTTAGGGTTCAGGGTCCCTATAAATCCCATATGAGGGGTTGATAACAAGAACCCTACACAAAAAAAGTGGGTTTTGGTAGGTTAAGGGCAGCTTTCCATGTTTTTTTTTGCCGTGGCTTTTTTTAAGGGTTTAGGCTTTAAGGGTTTAGGGCTTAGGGCCTAGGGTTTAGGGCTAAGGGCTTAGAGTTATAAACCCAGAGAGCCCAATACCCCTTAAAAAAAGGAATATACCCTAGATCACAAGATTAGGGCCCCTATAATTTAAGGCATATATTCCTTATTTAAGGGGTACTGGGTTTAGGGTTTGGGAGCTCTTGGTCTCCCACTAGCCATGGACAGGAAGTCTCAAGGCGGAGGTCTCCTCTGAGGCTCCAGGAAGTCCTGCGCCAGAGAGCCCAAAATACCTCTTAAGTAAGGAATATACCTTGAATTATAGGGGCCTGCTAGTCCTTGGCTTTTAGTCAGCCCCTTGGAAGCCCAGATTCAAAGGGACTTTGCATCCCTTGTCAGGTATCACAGCAACGGAGATAGAGGACCGCTGGCTTGCTTGGCTTTGTCCATTCTTACGAACCTTCTCGGATTCCTGTTGCGTCGCACCTTTCATGAAAAATTCCTGCCTTCGGTAACTGGGTTTCGAAGCCTTCAGCCGTCAACCCAAGCTGGACGGAAGCTCGAGAAGCGAAAAGGAAGTTTGAGAACGCATGAAAGAAGCTGCACGGTTCGAGGAGGTGCCTCCAGCAGAAGACGCTTCAGACAGGCGCAATTTGAGCAATTGTTGGTCCCTTCAATGGGTTCTCACTGCAGCTTCGATGTTTCTTCTACCTGCTTCTCAGAGGCGTAGTCCGTGGCGATGACAAAGCAACGAAGGGTCCCACTTTTCTGGTGGGTTGGGGGGTATAGGGCTACCTACCGGGGGTTTGGGGTTAGGCCGGTTAGCCCTTCAAAACTTGATTCGCGCCAGCGCTTTTAGAATCAAGTTCGCGGGGTAATGCAGGCTTACACAGATGTATACACATACGTTTTCTTCAGGCCAGCATTTGTTTCGCCTAAGCTGGGAGGGATGTCTTTGGATGGCCGGAGACCTTCATAGAATAGAGAGTCCAGTGATTGCCCCGAACCGGCCCTTGTCGACTCCGAAACATTCCATGGCTGGGTTTGGAAGCTGTAAAGTTCAGCGACCAATATAGGGGCTTTAAATGATTAGAATAGGGTTTCGGGATTGGATATTGTCGTATACTTTTAAACGAGGAGCCTTATGAGAATAATATCAGTAATTAGTACGGCTTCTACATTGCGCGTTCGATGCTGCTCAGGCCGGCCGCTGAGACACTTCCCGAGAGATGCGATGAGGCGCCATTTCTGCCCGCACAAGAGGGAGTGGCATTTTGGAGTTGTGAAAAAGTAGGGGCCTTAATAATTAGAATAGGGTTCCTTTAAAGGGATCCTTCGAGGGTTCTAGAAGGGATCAAAAATAGGATTCTATAGTAGGGCCCTTAATATTCAGACTGGGGTTCTGGGGTATATTGCACCAGAAGGAACCCCCCAAAAAATAGTATTGGCAATTCTTCAATCCCATATGTTATAAGTTCTCTTCACATGGATGCCTCAAGCTAGGTCCCCCGAAACCCTAAACAAGCCCACATATGAAGTTCTCTTCACATGGATGCCTCAAGCTAGGCCCCTAAACCCTAAACCCTGAACCCCAAACCATGGTACTGGTGAGCTGGCTAGCAACGCGGAGATGTAGAGCCCTTGAGAATCCATTGGAGCCCACAAAAGTTCGTGAAAGAACTCGTCCAAAGCCGTCCTATCTCTGGGTTCTTGTTTAGGGATTTAGCCTAGGTTACTTAGGTTACTACAACAAAGAAACCATATTATTTGCTACAGATCCTCATTATGGTACCTTAAACAAAATCCCGTAAGAAGACCCCAGTCTATCTTTGGCAAGGGCCCAATGTCGAGGACAACACAGCGGGCATTAGGTTCAGGGCCCTACGGTGTCCGGGCACAGGGACGAAAATCCTGTCGGGTGCTTTTGGTGCAGCGCCCTAAACCCGAAACCCTAAACCCTAAACCGAGTCAGGTCCTTGCCACTTTGCCCTACCTGCCGCCGGAATCACCTGACCAGGCGCCCGTGTGTGAGACCTGATATGCATGCCCAAAGTACAGCACACAAAAAACACATAAATGCTTCAAGGTTTCTCCTCGGAATCATGCAGCTGGGTTTTCAGAGAATCTGCTTCGCTGCTTCCTTCGGCTCGAGCGTTCGAACGGACACCGCTACACATGCTATGTTCAGTTCATGTCTTTCATGGAGGATTGAAGCTTTCGTCTACGCCGAGCTTACCCACATCCCCGAAACACGACACGGGAAGCTCGGCTTCGATACCCTGTCGAGCCGTCCCCGACCCCCAGCACACACCCGTTATCCCGAGGCACCCGCAATGCACCCGCAACAACGTACCTCCGAGGTGTGACTTTTGTAACGGTCCTGTTTGTGCTGCCATGCTCCGCCTCCTTTGGCAGAGACGGCGCAGCAACCCCGGCTGTCAGGGATGTGTGTGTGTGTATATATATATATACATACATACATACATACATACATACATACATACATACATACATACACATGTATATACATATATATATATACACATATGTATGCATATATATATATATGTATGTGTATATATATATGTATGTATGTATGTATGTATGTATGTATGTATGTATATCACCATGTGTTGTAAAATAAGGATATTCTACCAGAGTATCATTTGCTACAAATATAACATGGTATAATATAAGTTCATAGAGCATGATAGCCTAGACTCTATCATCTTGTAAGATGTTATGGTATAATGCGCACGTACCCACATGTATGTCTGTATGTATGCATGCATGCATGCATGCATGCATGCATGTATGTATGTATGTAGGTATGTCATGGCATGGCATGGCATGGCATGGCATGGCATGGCATGGCATGGCATGGCATGGCATGGCATGTATGTATGTATGTATGTATGTATGTATGTATGTACGAATGTATGTATGAACGAATGTATGTATACACACATGCACGTGTGCTGAATTGCAAATTTGGATTCCTCCCTGCCACTCGTGGCTTCAAGCGCTTTATCTAGCACTCGGCTCGGGTTTCAATGAAGCATGTCTTGTTTGCACCTAGGACCCTGCTTTAGATTGTATAGATCGAGCTTCAGCGCTTCCGTCGCTGTCGAACTTCCTGCGAGCCCGCTCGTTTTTTCTATACTATACAGGTTTTCACAGCCCGAAAAGCGAATCAGTTTGAAGACCGCTCATCTTTGCTAACATGGATGGTCTTTGTGATAGAGTGCTACATCGATCTCCCTCAGCACTGTGTATAGCTCAAGCGAGATATGCATTGCATCCGTAGGAGCAGCAGTTGCGCGTCCCCCACACACACACACAAGCATGTGCGCACACATTTACACTGTTTCACACGAGGTAGTCATGTTGCCAAGTAGCCAATCGTCTGTGTCGGCCGACAAGCCCACCAAAGGATAAAATGCTCTCGAGTTGACAGGGTTTCATAAGTGAGCCCTCTCACTGCTAGTACGTCAACTGCCCGACGAACTGAAAGTTCCTAATCTGTGCTGCTGAAGAAACCGAAGCCTCACTTGGACCTCTGACCCATATGTTCAGAGATCGAAAACAGACTTCCTCGAACCGCTGTTCCGCTGCTCCCACAGCTGGGGCTGTTGTTTCTGCTGCTCTCTTCTCCCCGACGTGACTCGTTTTGCTGTTGCGGCTTGCTTCTCTGCCAGTTAATTGCTCTGAAGCTGAGGCCGGGATGCTAGCCAAGTCCTCTGCGGCCTCATCGCCAGGGAAACAAGGTCGGGTCACATGCCATGGACTTTGGTGCAGGTCTTATGAGGGTGCAGATTCATCGTCCCCAGAGAGCCCCATACTCCTTAAATGAGGAATATATAACTTAAATTATAGGAGCCTTAAAGATCATTATGATGTAAGGTATATTCCTTAATTAAGTCAAGGCGTACAGGGCTCTCTGGCTCGGTTCCATGCACCAACTGGCGGCTCTGTTTGGCTGAGGGGATTCGACCCCGGCTGATGCTTAGCCTTGTAACCTCGTGCCGTGATCAAGGGTGAACCCAGAGAGCCCAATATACCCCTTAATTAAGGAATATACCTTAAATCATATTATATTAAGGCCCCTATAATTTAAGGTATATATTCCTTAATTCCCTTCTAGAACCCTTATAGAGACCCTTATAGATCCTTATAGTTTAAGGTATATATTCCTTAACTGAGGGGTATATCGGGCTCTCTGGGAAGCTGTTGAACCAGACTATTCCAGAGCGGCTTGGGGGGTCCATTCTTTGGCTTAGAGGTTATAGGGTTTAGGGTTTTAGGGTTCAGGGTTTAGGGTTTTGGGGTTTTAGGGTTTAGGGTTTAGGACTTTCAGCCTGTCGTTCCTGAAATTCTTCAGATGAGTTCTTAGAGCTATCGGCAACCCTGCAGATGCGACGCCGATAGATGTTTTCTCAGAGTCATGGTTCAGGCTTGAAGAGCCATGATGCAGATCTACTCTAAGTTCAGAAAAGACCTTCTGGTGGCAGTGCCTGCTGCAATAACAAAATCGAATCCTTCCGCCACACCTGCTTCACAAGGCTCAACCCAACGCAGAGAAGGCAAGAAAGACTCCGAGAACCCTAAACGCCCTATAAACCCTTTATAAACCCCCTATAAACCTCTGTAAGCACGTATAAACCCCCTATCCCCCATAAACTCCCATAAACCCACTATGGACCCCCTATAATCCCCCTAAAACCCCCTAAAGACCCTAAACCCTGAACCCTAAACCCCCTATACAACCGCCAGTTGATCCCAGCAGAACCGCCCTGAAAACAGGTAGCTATGCCCAGATGCGGGCCAACCGGGAGGCTCCGTTGTGGCTCTCGACCCAAACAGGAGCTGCTTTTTGGACATAATGCAGGGGCCTTAATGATTAGACTTGGGTTCCTTTAAAGGGATCCTTATAGGGTTCTGTAAGGGGAAAAATTTGGGGTTCTATAGTGAAGGCCTTAATAATTAGACTTGGACTAGGGCTCCTTGAAAGGGATCCTTAAAGGGTTCTTTAAGGGATCAAAAATAAGGTTCTATAGTAGGAGCCTTAATAATTAGAATAGGGTTTTGGGGCCCGATATACTATAGTTATAATAAGGAACCCCCAAGATAATATTGGTAGTTATTTAGGCCCCTGTGGTACGCGTACCCTGCTGTCACCGTACCACCTTTAAAGTGGTTTAGGCTTTAGGGCTGTGGTGTTGGGGGCTCTCAGGGCTTATAAAGCCTAAAATCTGAACGTGCTACACCTAGGCCGCGAAGTTTAAGGCTTCCAGCTGCAACGAGATTTCAAGCTAAGCCGTCCATCCCTTGCCGGAGTCGCGCACGTCGTGAAATTAGGATTCTACTGTTTCGTTGCTATTGGCTAGGGCGCTTGGCAGGCACTGCAGCCCTCTCCTCATGTCGGGTATCGACCACCGGAGGCTGCTGGGCAATCAAGGTGAAGCTGTGAGGGTGACTGAAAGGCACCTCATGGCGTCATTAAAAGCCACGACAACGGTTTTTCTTACGTGTGACACGGCGGGGTTTGTGGCTTCGTTGTCAAGAACTAGGAGGGTTAAGAGTTTTCAGAGAGTGCCCCTTGGCCTGAGCCAGAGTTTAGATTTGTTGGGTTCCCTTCACCTCGCCTTGCTTGCGGCTGACAGGACGTACGTTGCAAACTAGAGGGGCCTAGATGCTTACCTACACTAGTGTTTGGGTTCCTTCTTGTGATTTGAGTATAAGATACCCGCCAAAAAACCCTACTCTATGTTTTTTTGGAAGGCCCCTACATTAAAATTAGTCTTGGCGGCTCCAGGACCAGAGACCTGCCCAGAAGCCTGGGATGTTTGAATCTAAGGTTGGAAGTATGGGCCCCTAATAGGGACCCTTAGGCCTTTCTAGGGACCCTTAAAGGTACATATAGGGTATATAGCAGCTGTATAAGGATCCCAGGGTTAAGGGCCCATACTAGGGGCCCATGGTTTCAACCTTAGATTGGAAGGATGGCCGGCGGCGTGGCCATGCCGACTTTGCCAACGCAGCTGGGGCCCTTCTTGGAGGGGTCTTCGGTTTAAGCTTCAGTTTCCAGGCTGCTGGGTTCTGAGTGCCGTAAAGTGAAGTTCTGGATGCCGTGGCTATGAGGCTTTGGGTTTAGGGTTTAGGGCTCATGCTTCTTTCTGTGTCTAGTTTCCTTTGTGCGCGATTAGTGCAGTGGGTCAGGCAGCAGGCACGAGCCTGCTAACGTGGGCAGCGCATTGAAAGGCCAAAAGCATTCCAACGCCGAGTTCTGAAATCACCGACAGAGGCAGACGGACACGGAGGGACGGAGGGACGGACAGAGAGACACGGACACACAGGCGGGAACCCCACCCCCTAGATACCTGCACTGCAGGCCCAGCTCAGCTATTTCCTGTTTTCATGTTCGATTACATGGGTAGTTCTCTACATAGGGTCCCTTTTAAGGTCCCTAATATCGTACGGCACCCTTATAAAAAGGACCCTAAAAGGGACCCTAATTTAGAGAACTACCCACATGGCTCCTACAGTTTAGTTACAGTTGCGGCTGATGCAACGAGACTTCGAGCGGAGAAGTGAAAGAGCTGACGTCGATCATCACCTCTTCGCCCGCTGAGAAACCTCGGCTTGCCCATTGGAAAAAGCTGCTGCAAGCGACGCATGTGGCCCTAAACCCCAAACCCGAAACCCTAAACCCCAAACCCTAAACCCCAAACCCTAAACCCTAAGCCCTAAACCCTAAGCCCTTAACCGCAAGTCCCAACCCAAACCCAAAGAGCGAGCAAAGCGTTGTCCCTGAGATCCCGAACTCCGAAGCCCTCAAAATCGGCGCCCCCAGCCCTAAACCCCTAGAAACCGAAAACCCAGAAACCTTAAAGCCCTAAACCCTAAAGCCCCAGAAGCCTTCAACCCCTAGAAGCCTTATTCCTACCTAGACCCCCCAAAAGTGGGTAAAATAATGGCACACCCATAAAAGGCTATTATTCTACATACGTTTGGGGTCCAGGTAATCCCTAAATCCCCAAGTCCCTAAACCCCTAAAACCCTTATAAACCCTAGAAGCCCCAAACCCCTAGAAACCCTAATTTTAGGGTTTAGGGTTTTGGTGTTTAGGGTTAGGTACTCCCTAAATCCCCTGGCGCGCCGAGGCAGTCACCAGGCCGCCGAGAGCGACCCGGTGAGCAAAACGGCGCCTTTTTTTTTTTTTTTTGGGGGGG
>CAJNJA010009068.1:0-15033 GCA_905231915.1 Symbiodinium necroappetens | reverse complement strand
CCTGAACCCTAGACCCTAAACCTTGAGGGGTCTAGGGCTCAGCCAACACATCTTAAGCCCAGCCCTTATCCCGATTCAGCCCTGCGCCATACACGCAACCTTACAGGAACTCCTACTTAAAGGCTCATGGGACTTAGTAAGTTAGGTTATAAGTACCTTAATTGGGGTTATAAGTAATAAAAAGTATAGCTACCTTATTTACAACCCTAGTTACTAATTCCCATGATCCTTTAAGTACATACTACCCGGAAAGCGACTTCGAGAAGGAACGCGGAAGCAAACGCGCTGGCCTCGGTCTCCGGCTCTAGAAGCTCGGTCTCCGGCTCTAGAAGGATGAGCTCGGATGGTGCAGACATGGCGTCGTGGCCGCTCATTTTCAATGAGGGTGAGATGCACAGTTAATTTGTTCAGGGCTTGACATCGGTTTGCAGGGCTTTGAGGCTTAGGGTATAGGGTGCATGCCAGCAGTTCATGCTTGCAGATAACTGAGGGCTCAAGTTGCTGGAAAATTGGAAGGGCTTGGACATCGTCTTCATATAAAGAAACATACAAATCTTACATCCCAAACCCTAAACCTGCAAGGCACGTAAACCGCCTTGGCCCAGTCTCATGGTCAGCCACTGCATTGGGGCCTCTACTGACTGCACAAATCAAAGCAGGCGAGAAGCGGGCGAAGCGACATCCTTCCCTGTTTAGGGTTTAGGGTTTAGGGTTTAGGGTTTAGGAGCCCTCTAAACCAAGAACCCAAACCATACCCCGAACGGAAATCACGAACTCCCAAGGCCATCTACGGAAAACCCGACCCTGGCTCTAAACCTTAAGCCCGGAAACCCAAAATCCCTTTAGCCCCAAGCCCCAAAGCGTCTAAGCATCACCCCAAAGCCTAAACCCTAAACCCTCCCAAACCAGCCCAAACCCTCATTAACAAGGAAAACCGCCTACCTAAACCTCCTATAAACCCCCCAAAGCCCTCCTAAAACCTCCCAAAAACCTCAAACCCCAATACCCAAGATAATCCCTAAACCCTAGTAGACCCTAGAACCCCTAAACCCGAAGTCGTCTGCAAGCCCGGCATTTCTCCGAAGAGCCCTGCGCAGGAGGAAGCGGATCGGCCCGGCAGCTGACAGGGCTCATAAGGCTCCTTTATGGGATCCTTTAAGGGTTTAGGGGTCTAGGGGTTTAGGGGTGTAGGGGTTAGGGTTTAGGGGTTTAGGGGCTCGGGTTTAGGGTTTAGCGGTTTAGGGGTCTAGGGACTTAGGGGTTTAGGGGTTTAGGGCTTAGGGGTAGAGGGGCTTTAGGGGTTTAGGGGTGTTGGGGTTTAGGGGCTTAGGGGTTTAGGGGTTTTCGGGGTTCAGGGGCTTTAGGGGCTTTAGGGGTTTTAGGGGTTTAGGTGTGTATCCTGATGGATCCCTCAAGAAACAGGTCTATAAGGTTCCATGACGGTTCTTGTTGGGGGCCCTGCCAGGAGTTCTTTTCAGGCTTGCTTGAAGGGTTGCTCTAGCTGTTCAGGGTCCAGGGCCTAAGGGTTTAGGGTTTTAGGGCCTAGGGGTTTAGGGTTTAGGGTTTAGGGGTTTAGGGTTTAGGGTTTAGGGTTTAGGGTTTAGGGTTCAGGGCCTACGGGTTTAGGGCACACCGGGGGTTGGGATTTAGGTTCCGGTAAGGCTTCTGAAAGGATCCGAGGGTTCCTTTGAAGGGTTCCGCTTAAATAAGGGCAGGTTTAGGGGTTTAGGGTTTGGGGTGTATGGGGTCTATGAAGGCTAACCCTAAACCCTAAACCCCTCAACCCTAAAAACCCTATATGTACAGGACGGTTCTCTAAGGCTTTACGGGCTCAGTGCCCTCGCGGATTCTTGCTGTGGGTGTTTTTAAGGCGTTGTCCTTATTAGGGTTTAGGGTTTTGGGTTTTGGGTTTAGGTGGGTTTTTAAGGCTTTGTCCTTATAGCTGTCCGATCTTTATAACCCTTACCCCCAAAGAACTCATATGTTAAGGTTTTTGGGCCCAAAGACCCTACTATAAAAGGCTCTTGGGCTATGTTGGTGCTACGGGTAATAGTTATAAGAAGCGCGATGGGATTCAAACTCCCCAAAAGCTACAAAATGGTAGGCTATGCCCCCAAGCCCGAAACCCCGAAACCCTAAACCCTAAATGGGCTCTTAACCCTCAACCCTAAGCCCCAAGCCCTAAACTCTCAACCTTAAACTCTCAACTCTAAACCATTAAAGGGCTCTATCTATAACCCTCAGCCCTAAACCCTAAGCCCTCAACCCTAAACCCTCAACATTTAATGGGCTCTAGCCCACTTAGGGACTGGCTTGAGGCCTTAACCCTAAACCCTAAACCCTGAACCCTAAACCCTAAACCCTAAACGTTAAACCCTAAACTCTAAGCTAAGGATTGGGACTTTGCAGTTAGGGGCCGTGCGGTCGGACCGATCCTGCGGCAAACAGACTCGAGGCCCTAAGCAGTGACACTCTAGATTGGGCTTAGGGTTTAGGGTTTAGGGGTGTAGGGGCTTAGGGGTTTAGGGTTTAGGGGTGTTGGGGGTTAGGGGTTTAGGGTTTAGGGGTTTAGGGTTAAGGGCTCAGGGTTTAGGGTTTAAGGTTTCGGGTTTACTTCTAGCCCAATGGAAAGTTTAGTTCGAAGCAAGATCAAAACAACAACTTCTCAGCCTGGATTTTCCGATGATGGAACGGAAAACACGAAATAATTCCCCAAAAAAACAAGACTAAAATCAGCAGGCTCTGTGTCTGTAACAGATTCTGCCCGTTCTGCGACGCCGAGACCCACAGTCTCTGCACAGCCAACATCAGTAAACTCTCACATTAACTTTGCTCTGACGTTCCTTGTCCATGTCTACCCAAACACTCCTACTTGAGGAGGATATTCCTTAAATGATGGCCGGAGCCCTTATATGATTGAAGGTCGGTTCCTTTAAGGTCATCCCAAGAGACCGAGCAGGGGTGCATCTCGGCATCGAAATTCGATGACGGACCTCTCCGACGCATTGATCGGGAGTGGAGGGCTGCAGGTTCGAGCCCCCCAAACAACGTCCTGAAGAGTTGCGCAAGGGGGTCTGTCTAAAACCCTAAACCCTAAACCCTAAGATTTAAGGCTTACCTGGACCCTATGAGACGTACCTTTTAAGGATTCCTTATTCTGATCTCCACATCTAAAAGGTAGGCTTTTCAGGGACCAGCTAGGGGAGCTAGGGTTCAGGGTCGTGGGCTTGTTTAGATATATGGAACTGTGGGACGGCCCTCAGACTCTCGCATCTGCCATCAACTGTAACTCTTGGAGTTCTTGGCTCAGACTTCTAAACGGTTTAGGGTTTAGGGCCGTTTAGGGCTTCAGGGTTTAGGGTTTAAGGTTTAGGGTTTAGGGTTTAGGCAGAGGCAGAGAACTCCCCACACCCGGTAGACGTACGGCCAAGCATTCTACAAACGGTCCTCGCCTTGTTCTGCGAATAAACCCGATTCCCTAAATTCTGGACACCAATCTCAAAAATCATCTTCACTTCGCAAGTTTTTGAAGCACTTATGAAGCGAACTCAATCGCCGGTCTCAGAACACGTAAACCAACACATACATGAAACACACACCATCAAATGGACTTAACTAGAAACCCCCAAGCCCTATCACCCTAAACCTAAACCCTCTTCGCGCAAATTTTCACGTAAGACCAGACTTGGTGCAGCACTTTTGACTGCCAACCGGTGCCGTCAGACCTGAAAGAAGACAGGGGACTTTCGGAGTCTTAGGGTTTAGAGGTTCAGGGTTTAGGGGTTCAAGGTTTCAGGGTTTGGGGCTTAAGGTTTGGGGTGTAGGGGTTCAGGGTTTAGGGTGTAGAGTTTATGTGTTTAGGGTTTAAGGTGTGTGTAGGTTCCAGGGTCCCAGGGGGAAGTTTATAAGGTTCTCTGCGAATTCTTGGTGCTTCGACTCGACGGTTTTAGAATGTTGGGGGCTAGGAGGTGGGCAGTTCTTTGAACCAGGGTCCCTTTATTTATAGGTCCCCAATATAGTACGGCACCCTTATAAGCACGACGCCAAAAGGGACCCTGATTTAGAGACCTACCCTTATACAAAACCTATAGAAACCCTGAATAGACCCTTTTAAGGAACTCCATAGAAACCCCTTCTCAGACCCTGAGGTTAGGTTAAACCCTGTATAGAAACCTTATGGACCCTTTTAAGGAACCCCATAGAAACCCTTTCAAAGACCCTGAAGTTAGGTTTAGGGGTTTAAGGGGTGGTTGGTGTACCGGGTTTCAAGATGCCCCCGGGTTTCGGGATGTAGGGACTCTTGGACTGCAGGGAGCCCCAAAACCCCTAAAACACCTAAACCCTAAACCGCTTAAAAAAAAAAAAACCCTAAACCCCTACCACCCTAAACCCTAAACCCCAACCCCTAAACCCTAAACAGCTAAAGTACCCTAAAACCCTAAGCCCTAGACCCCTAAAAGCCTAAAAACCCCCAAACCCTAAACCCCCATTGCGCCAAGCCTACGTCTCAACTTCTCATCCCTGGACAGTGAGCTGTCATAAAGTCGGGTGGGAGGTTCTAATTGTGCCATAACTTGGGTGCCGGAGAGAGATCGGCTCTACATATACATGGGACTGGGTGACGAGCTTGGGAGTTAGGGTTTTCGGGTTGAGGGCTTCGGGTTTGGGGATGAACCCTAAACCATAAGCATCAAAGGACCCTAAACCCTAAACCCTAAGCCCAAAGCCCTGAAACCTAAGCCCTAAACCCCAAACCCTAAACCCTAAACTAAACCCTAGGCCCTAAGCCCTAAGCCCTAAACCCTAAGCCCGAAGCCCTAGACCCTAGACCATAGACTCTAAAACCCGACCCCAGGGTTTAGGTTTTAGGTTTCAGGGTTTAAGTTTTAGGGTTTAGGGTCTTGGGAACCCTCAGCCACAGAAATACCCGTAAACCCCTGTGGAACTCTGGTCCCAAAACCCGAAAGTCCCGCAGCACTGCCTCCTTCAAAGGCCAAGTAGGAGGAGGATGCCAAGGAAGACTTGACCTCGCTTTTATTAAAGGCAACTACAGGTGGGGAGTTAAACCCTAAACCCCTTAAGGTATGTAAACCTTCTATAAGGCTCCTAAAACGGTAACTACCCACCTGAAAATGTCCTCGCTTTACGAGTCTTGTGCCTCATTGGCTTTCTCACAGGGGTCTGACTGGTTTCTGTTTAATTTCGGTGTTTTCGACTTTTGGTCTCTAAAGCCAAAGCCCGAAGCCTTAAACTCCTAAAACCCTAAAACAAAACCTAAAACCCCTAAACCCCAAAACCCTAAAAGCCCTAACACTGTTCGGGTTTAGGGTTTAGGGGTTCAGGGTTTAGGGTTTAAGATTTAGGGGTTTGGGCTTAATATAACCCTGCATTACCCAGAATAAGGAATTTCACATAATTTCCAGAGTTTACGCTCCTTCCGGTAATGCAGGTTTTATATCATCAACAGTAAGGGTACCCTTTTCCTGCGATTTGGTGGAATCTTACATTTGGGTAGTTCGTAAAATTAGGGTCCCGCAATAGGCCCCAACCTAAAGATAGTACGGCACCCCTTTAAGAAGGGTTAGGGCCGTGTATACAGGACTTCTTGAAAAGATTCCTAAGTGTTGTTATCGGCGCAACCAACTTATGGGGATAGATACTGGCAATAAAGACTCTGCATCGGATGCAATACCCCTCGGATAATTTAGTCACAACTTCGCATGAACTTCCAAGCATACGCAGTGCTGTAGCACATTCCAACTATAGTTACACTCACTTGCAGCCTCTCTTCTCCTAGCTGCGCATGAACCGAAGGCTAGAAAAGCACTAAAGGAACCCTGAAAGGAGCCCTTGAAAGGAGCCCTTAAAGGAAGCCTTAAAGGAACCCTTTTAAGGGAACCTTTGAAAAGGATCCCTGAAAGGATCCCTTAAAGGAACCGTTTAACAGGATCCCTTTAAAAGGATCCCTTAAAGGAGCCCTTAAAGGAAGCCTTAAAGTGAGGACAGAGCCACGAAGGGCCGGAGGGGCAACGAGTTCGGCAGCATTGAACACCTCAGCCTCGATGCAGACGCCCTCCTCGGTTTAGGGTTTAGGGTCTAGGGTTTAGGGTTTGAGTTTGAGTGTAAGCTTTAGGTTTAGGGTTCAGGGTTTAGGGTTTGAGTGTGAGTGTAAGGTTTAGGGTTTAGGGTTCAGGGTTTAGGGTTTAGGGATGGGCTCCTTGAAGGGTTTACGGTTTGGGGATCTAAGGGGGTCCTTTAAGGGATCCATAGGGGTTTAGGGTTCAGGGTGTAGGGTTTGAGTTTGAGTGTAAGGTTCAGGGCTTAGGGTTCGGGTTCAGGGTTTAGGGATTGGGGTTCAGGGTTTAGGGTTTAGGGCTTAGGGTTTAGGGCTTGAGTTTAAGGCTTAGGGCTTAGGGTTGACTTGGGGTTAAGGGTTTAGGGCTTTGGGTTCAGGGTTTAGGGTTTGAGTTTAAGGTTTAGGGCTTAGGGTTTGGGTTTAGGGTTGAGGGTATATATAACGGGTCCCAAGACTCCAAATCGCCGTTAGCCTAGTGCCCAGGGCGATGAGGGTCTAGGGTTTCGGGTTTAGGGCTCAGCAAAACAACTTCAGTTTGGGTTCCAGGGTTTGGTGTTTAGGGTTCAGCAAAACTTGCATCCTAGACGCTAAACCTTAAACCAAAAACACTAAAAACCCTTACAGGAACCATCAGAATCCTCCGAGGAATCCTAAAAACCCTAAACCCACTAAACCCTAAACCAACTAAACCCTGAACCCGAGAGCCCTAAACCCTAAACCCCCCAAACCCCCAGCCGTTCCTACTGCCCTGATGTTTTGGGGTTCTAGGGCCAGGGTTAAACCCTAAAAGCAAACCACAGGCCTCGGAGGGCCGTGCTTCCGAGTTGAAGCGGCCGGCGGCGCAGCCGCTGCAGCTGGAGGCGCCCTGCAACCAGACTCTGTCCCTATGGTCTTTGGGCCCAAAAGCCTTAAAATATGAGTCTTTAGAGCCTTAGGGTGTCAAAGGGCTCCAGGGCTTTTAGGGTTTAGGGTTTAGGGGTTTGGAGGTTTAGCGGTCTAGAGGTCGCGGGTTTAGGGGCTTTCGGGGGTCTAGGGTTTAGGGTTGTAGGGTGTGTGGCTTCGGGTTAGGGTTTAGGGTTTAGGGCACTCTTGCAGCAACAGCAGGCTTTAGGGGCTCCTTATAGGCTAAAGGCTTCTTGTAATGTTGGGGCTTTGGTCTTGAGGGGTTTGGGGTTCGGGGCTTTGGTGTTTGGGTTTTGGGATTCGGAGAAGAGGTGCCAAAGAACCCCGAACAACAGGGCATGAAACCCTCATATGGCAATCTGAAAGCCCCGGTTTCCCTCTTCGTAAAGCGTTTGCTATTTCGTTCAGGGCTTTAAACAAATCTAGCAAGGCTTGAAGCAGGCTTGCTTGTATAATGGTGTTATTGCGAAGGGCTTTTCAGCTTTGGTGGCCTTAGCGGGCTTCATACAGGTCGCAGAAACTGTTCATTAGCTGTTGTCCCTTATGAGGGCTGTAGCAGTGTAGCAGTCTCAGTGCAGTTGTAGCTATTTGTCATAAGCTGTTTTCTTGTACAAGGGCTTCAGCATTTTTTACAAAGGTTGTAGCAGTCACAGGGTCCTGTCATAAGGGGCTGCATGGGGTTTGTGTAGTTCAATAGAGTTGTTCATAAGCTGTGCCTTAATTACGAAATGAACCCTGCACGCGCTTGAAGTTCAGTTACCATACAGGGGTTCGGAGTATCAAGGTATTAAAAAATGCCGTTACGCTCAAGGGTCACTTGGTCGTGAAGCAAGTCGGGGACTGCAATTGGAGGGGCTTATCGGCCTTCCCCAGGCCTTCCAAAATCCCAAGCAAGGAGTATACCTTCAAACAAAGTAGAATCCCTAATCAGATTTACGGTATGTTCCTTAAGTTAAGGGATGTTGCCTGGTCTGGGTCCCACCCTAAACCATAGACCCTCAACTCCCTAAACCTCTAAACCCTAAACTCTAAACCCTACCCTCACGGAACCCTTAAAGGAAAACTCTAAACCCTAAGACCCCTTTAAACAGATCAAGTCTGACAACCCGGCAGAGCCCTGACAAACCAATGCCAAAACAGCCGTGAAACCCCAAATAAAGACTCTGCTAGACTCCAAAGCTAGCGGAATTTATGGTTTACGGATTACTGTTTAAGTCTAGGGTTTAGGGTTCAGGGTTTAGTTTAGGGTTTAGGGTGTACGGTTTACCGTTTAGGGTTTGGGTTTAGGGTATTGCCTCAACCCCCAAATCTCGGGAATTTGCTTGTAGTATACAGTAGAACCCATTGCCGGAACCCTTAAAGGAATCCAAGAATCCCTAACCTCGGATTCCGAGCTTCCAGACTCTAGAACCCCAAGCCCTGAACCCTAAGTGCCAAAACTTAAACCCTAAACCCCACATCTTCAAGGCCTAAACGCTAGGGTGTCGGGCCCGAAGTTGGGGCTGTGGGATGTCAGATTTCCAGGTCTTTCAGTGGGGCACTTGCTTCCCTTTTTTTGGGGGGGAATCAGGTTCCCTGTTCAACTACCCAAGACCAAAGCCTCGTACAACTAGTAGAGTAGGTAACCTTTAAGTTTTGTGGGGGTACTATAATATCTATAACACAATCCCAAACATTCGGCTTTAGTTCCCCATGATGTTGGACAAGTAGGTCAAGGAGAAGCCCTGTTTATTCCTAGGTTACTGGGGATCCCAGTTTTAAGTTGTGCAACTCAATGGGTTTAGATGAGTGTGTAGTGAAGCCCAGAAAGTTGCAACATGGGGTTAGGATGATTATTGCTGGGATCCCCTATACTCTACCAGATGGGCATGAGGAGAATGATGTTCCAACTTTCTGGCTTGTACTGTAGGCTCTTTTGAGGCCTGGGCCCTGCCTCAGCATGGATCCCAACCCCTGGCTTCCGTGCAAGAATGGGTTTTCCAGAAGTTCTCCGGGATGTTTGCGCGTTTCAAGAAAGACATTCCATCAACATTTGTAACATACTATAGCCTACTATACTTCTCTACTGTATTATACCATACTATACTATTATACTCACTCTACCAGACTATACTACACTACCGCACTGTCCTGTACTCTACTATGCTATACTATACCATACTATACTATACTATACCACGAAGACTCTACAAAAACTGTACTACTACACTAGCTAATATTTTAACATAAAACACTGTAACATTATATACTGAAGGGTAGACCGTTCGAAACCAGAGACCGACCCTGCATACTAAACCCGACTACGCACCACGCCACAAACCCCACGAAAGCCTAAACCCAAGACCCGCTCTGAGCCATGTTGCCAAGCCTTCACCCAAACAATACCATCTATCCGAGCCCTAAACGCAATTAGCTAGCCTGAGCTTCGACCCTTCGCAGAGGGCGACTCCCGCTCGCAACCGCTATATGGGTACATGTGCCCATATAATGCGTACTTCGGCCTTTGACATCATTGGCTTTTCCGCGTACGTGCTTTGAGGGAGAAGTATCTACTTTATATGGCCGCAAGGACCTTAAGGCAACGAGTGCCCCTAAGATGCCAGAACTTGGGTTGAGGGTTTAGGGTTGTTACTGTCTTCATGTTCTTGTTGTGCGTTCTTGTAGAGCTGGGCTTTTAAATAGGTAAGGCGATAGTTAGGCCCCTAGTCAGGTGGGTAGGTCTGGGTAGGTTTGGATAGGTATGTTGGGTCTAGGGTTCACACCTCGCAGAGGCTGTATGCTGATGCTTCAAGGAAACGAGCTTAGGTTCTAAACCCTAAACCCTAAACCCTAAACCCTAATATAATTGCAGCAAAAATAGCGACCTTTTCTGTCCAGGCAGGCCTGAACTGCCTCCGGCGAATGGCTTCAGCGCAGATTCAGCAGAACGACGCTTGCTCCTGTGCCAGGGGTTGAAGCCTTTCGGTTGGAAATTGTCGACTTAGCGGTCGGGTTTAGGGGTCCGTCTATAGGCTGTATATTAAGGTACACGAATATAAGCTAGCTGGGAGGCGGGATCACTTTCGGATCATATCACAACCGCGAAGCAGAAACCCCGACGTCGCCATTTCTTCAGGTACGTCATGAAAGACTCGGAGCCAGTAACCCAAAACCCAAGGGGACGGTTTAGGCATGTGTATAGGATGTAGGCTTGGAAAAAGCCCGGACAGACCCAGACATTTCTGATAAGGAAACTCTTCCCCTTTCATCTACAACCCCTTGAACCGCTGAACCCTAAACCCTCCCTGGCTTGCAGACAGAATATCGGTCAAGGTTGGTAAGCCCTATGCATTTGCCCTGCCTAACACAATGCACCCCTATAGACCTTATCACGAGAATCCTCGGGCCATGGATCTAGACACTCCAAAACCTGAGCAACCCAAAAGCCCAAAATCCTTGCAGGAACGAAGACCGCCTTACAAACTCCTCACCCTAAACCCTAAGCCCTAAACCTTTATATACGGGCCTTGACCGGCCCCAAAATCCCCACAAGCCTGCAAGCAGCGCGGGTCGAGAACCTACGAAACCCTGTGATTCATAACTCCTAAACCTTCAACCCGAAAGGTTTGGGGTTTGGGGTTTGTGGGTTAGGGTTTGGGATTTAGGGTTTAGGGTTTATGGGGTTTAGGATTTGGAGGGTCCTGAACCCCTAGTGTCTCTTTAGGTCATTGTTTCGGGAACGGCTGCGGCGATCTGTGCGGCGGTGCCAACGTGGCATGGAGCTTTGCAGGCCTTTAGGTTTTTAGTCTAAGACCAGAGCTACCATGTTGCAAGGCTTGTTTTATGCTTGAAGGGCTGTCATGGTGTATGTTTCAGCTACTTTCCCTTAAACCCTAAACAGAGAGCCCAAAGCCCCTTACAATTTGAGGTCTGTTCCTTGGTTAAGGGGTCTTGGGCTCTCTGGGCAACACCCTAAGCCCTGCACAGGCTTTACTCAAAACCCGAAACCTTTAAGTCCTAAGCGCAACGCGAAGTAGGGCTGGGCGAAATGCCAGGGATTTCCTGTGGCCCAAAAGACCTACTTTTGTAAGGAACTCTATCTATCTATCTATCTATCTATCTATCGATCTATCTCTCTATATATATATGTGAAGTATATAAACACCATAATAGGGAGCCTTAAGTTAAAACGTAGGTCTTTTCGGCTACAGGTTGAGGATCATTGAAGTTCAGGGTAGTGATTCTACGACAAGGCACCGAAATCCAACAGCAGTGTCCGGGATTTCAGGGTTTAGTGTTTAAGGCTTAGGGTTAGGTTGGGTTCAGGGCTTTGGGTTCAAACTCAGCGGCAGTCCGCACTTGCCCGACGGGGACAGGTGGGAAAGTCGGTTCTAGCTCCAGCTCCATTATCCGTCAAAGCCTGCTATTCGGACCCCGCCCAAATCCTAAGCCCTAGACTTTATAAACTCTCATACATATAACTTATAGCTGGCTTATAACCTAATCCCCACAGTAAGCCCTAGACCTAAGAACCTTTCACCTGCTCTGGGGGTTTCGAGCTCGATGACTGGGCTGCTTGCAGCCCGATGCTCTTCGGCTCCATCCCTGCTTCCGGGTACCTTAAGGTTTAGGGGTTAGGGCTAAGCCCCATTGAAAGGTATAGGGTTTTCACGTTAAACCATGAACCGAATACCTCTCGTCTAAGCACATCTGAAGCTTCTAAGTAGTCTGATGAGTTTAGGGTTTAGGGTTTTAGGGGGGTTAAGCTTCGGGTTTATGGGTTTAGGGGTTGGGGCTTTAGGGTCTAGGGTTTAGGGTTTAGGGGCCGAAACCCTGAACCGTCGAAGACGTTCGAAACGAGCCTCCCACACTTCGCAGGTATTGAGGGAGATGTCCGACAAGGCCTGGTAGGGGGGAAGTCTTATTTGGGGCGGGGCCTCTCTATAAAGCCCCTGGGGTTTAGGGTTTAGGGTTTTCGGGAGGTCCGTGCAAAAAGGTACAGGGTGCCGAGCCAAAGGCCCTGACCAGAGCTATCTCGCTACTTCAGGGCTCAGGAGACTTAGTAAGTTGGGTTACTATAGTTGGGGTTATAAGTACCTCAAGTAGGGTTATCCAACCCTAATTGTAACTTTACGCATTACCATACTATCTAAGCCCCAAGAGCCTCTAAGACCCCAAAATCCCAAACTCTAAACTCTAAACCTCGAAATCCTAGACCCTAAACGAAGAAGATGCACATCAGATCCGTGAGATGGAGAAGAGATTACAGGCCAAGGCGAGTGAACCGGAAGGGCTGATAAACCCTAAACCCTATTCCCTAAACCCTAAACCCCGATAAGCCGAGAAGAGCAAGAGAAGTGCTCTACCCTACGAATGGAAGCGCCACACTCTTGGATGCAGTGCTCGCCTTGTCGAAGGCAAGGTGGCGATCTTAGGGTTTAGGGTTCAGGGTTTTGAGGGCTTAGGGTCATACAATGGAAGCTCGTACTGCCGCACCTGAAAGTTCGTCATGCCACTAGCGAGTAGTTGCTGAATGCATCAGCCCAACATTAAAAGCTTGGAAGACGACATTGTACAGACTAGCTAATTAGAGGCAAGCTTGCCTCCATGCCCCAGGCTTCTATACCCTATCATGTGGCGTCGACAAATTATTGTGCCTCTGCTCTTCTGGAACTGTCAGCTGGTTCCTGTCTTAATCATCTAAACCACATAGAACTAGTGCATGACTCTTTGTTAACATATCCCCCATCGTATCCTGAAGCCTGCGCCCTTCGTTTTCCGGTCGGGATAAGTAGGCCCCCAAGCCCCCTCGAGTATGGCGGGTGTCAAGATCAGGTTTTGGATTCCTCTCAGCGTCTCTTTAAACGTCAACCCTAAAATCCCCCAGACACTAAACCGCAAACCTGTCAGCATTTTTTGAAGGGTCTTCTTCAGGGTTTTCCAAGGAGTACACCAGTCCAGTCTCTTCTGGCTTTCCTCACCCATCCAAGCCTTGTGGCGCCTCTTGAGAGGCAAGGTGCATTTTGCAACCTTTGACTCATATGTTTATGGTGGTGCCAGGAAGAAGGCTGCCATTTTCTGGTCCAGCGACCCTGCAGTCAGCTCGCTTCAGCTGCGCTGCAGTCCCAGTTTAGGCCACACTCACGTGCCTTGGGGCAAGACAGACGGTCTTTGGGACACCGCAAGTTAAGTGAGGCCGCGTATCCCAAAGCGCTGTGCAAGCATTGGGCTTCCTTGTTGACTCAGCCACGCGCAGTGCTTGAATACAGCGGTCCGGTTAGGGTTTAGGGTTTAGGGTTTAGGGTTTAGGGAGGGTCTGGAGCAACGGTGCTACATGATGGAAGCCGTCATAGAACCCCGAAAAGGAACCGTTAAAGGAACCTGTTAAAGGGCCCTAGAGAGAACCGTTTTAGAACCCTAAACCCAAACCCAAAACTTTTGGAACCTTCAAAGGAACTCCTATATATCCTAAACTCTATCCCCCCAACCCCTCATATAGGGGCCTCGATAATTACCTATTTTATGTTGGGGGGTTCCTGATTATGATTGTTCCATAAAGGACCCCTAAACCCTATTCTGATATTTTTCAGGCCCCCAATATGAACTGCAAAAGCCAGGATGCACCCAGCGAGATCCTCTGCGACACTTGCATTCTCGCCTGCGACACTTCCGGGTGCTGGAATAAGGCCAGGTCGGTGTCTTCCAGGACCCTCCTTGTACCCGCAAGTACAGTAGGGGTAGATGGTCCCAATTTTTGGGTAAACCCTAAACCCTAAACCCCAAACCCCTAAACCCTAAACCCTAAACCCAAATAATGGGTATTTGGGGTCGAATAGAGGGTGGATGGAAGGTCTTGGTTCGCTTACATGTTTTGGGTTCGCGTTTTGGGGTTTTGCAAGTTCGCCCGGGTGTTAACAGGGTTTTGAAGGGTTCTACAAGGGTCTTTACCGCGGTTTCGTAAGGGTGTTGATGCCTGGCTTGGGGTCTTAGGGTAAAGAGTTTCGAATCCCTAAACAGCTACGAACCTCCTTTAAGGATCCAGAACGTCTGGATTTTGGAAAGGGCTTAGAGATTCCAGATCTCTTGCTGACCCGGCACATCCCTAAACCCTGAAACTCTGAGCCTTCGAATCCCAAGCCTGCTTCAGTGACAGCAACCTCCTGGGACGGCGTCGATGTGTGAAAGATGAAAGGGTTGTTCGGTGCTATCGAACCCAACATGGGTAGTTCTCTGAATGAGGGTCCCATTCTAGGTTCCAAAAACTAGTACGGCACCCTTGCAAAAAGGGCCTTAAAAGGGACCCTCATTTAGAGAGCTCACCCTAAACCTAAACCCTGAACCCCAAACCATATTGTGGCTGCAAGAGTCAGACTGGAGCTTCGGCGGCACCTGTAGGATCCAGGCCGGGAAGCTGTAAACTTGAGGTTTTCTGCCGGCAACCTTACAGAGAGTTTAGGGTTTAGGGCGTAGCATTTAGGGTTTAGGGTTTTTTCGGGCTTGTCTTTTATGGTTTAGCTGTGAATTGCCGCGAAAAAAACCAACACTGGAATACCTGCGTTCAAGGCAGTTAAGGCTAAAGAACTCGCAGCATTCTTTCACGTAAAGCCCAAATCCTGAACCCTTAATCCTAGACCCTAAACCCGAAGCCCTAGACTAGACCCTAGGCCAAACTTAAACCCTGAGCTCCACCTTTAAACTCCAGGCCCGGGCCCCTACAAACCTTAAGCTCTAGACCTTTATCCCTAGACCCTAAACCCTGGACCCTAAGCCCTACCTCAAACCACCAGAACCTCCTTTCAAACCGCCAGAACCTCCTTTCTCGTAGGTTCTTAATATACGTCCTGATAAGGTAGGTCTTGGTAGTTTGGCCCTACGCCCTAGACAGATTTGTCCTTTCGAGGCTTTGGAGCTGTTCATCGAGTCAGAAGAGGAGGGCCTAACCAGGCCAATGAGGGAGGGATTTAGGGTTAGGGTTTACTAAACCCTAACCCCTAAACCCTTAAACCCTAATAAAACCCTAATAAAACCCTAAAACCCTAAAACCCTAAACCCCTAAAGCCCCAAACCCTAATCCC
>CAJNJA010009067.1:0-14565 GCA_905231915.1 Symbiodinium necroappetens | reverse complement strand
GGTTTTAGGGTTTGGGGTTTATGGCTGTTGGGAATCTTTGCAGTTTTGTGTTTAAGGTTCTAGGGTTATTGGTTTAGAGCTGCGGGGGCGGCGGCTCAGAATAAGAGCCCGTTTTTCAGCAACGCTTTGTTTTGGTTCCTAGGCCCACCGTTGAGAACGTCACAATGTAGGGCCCTTATTAGTAAGTCCTCCTTATTCCTCAAGGACGTTAAACGTTAGGATCGCGAGCATTGACATGTTTAGAAACCCTACACCCGTAAGCCCTAAACCCGAAACCCCTTAACCCCTAAACCCTTAAACCCTAAGCCGTAAACCGCTTTGATTCAAGGCTTACATTACCTGAAGGCCAGTGCTTCAAAGGGTCAGACGAGCCTGCAAGATACAAGCAAAGTTGGACTTCAGGTACACCCTATTCGGGTACTCTATATGGGCAGTTCTCTAAATTGGGGTTTTGTCTGCGCTCCTTTTATGAGGGTGCCGCATTATGAGGGTGCCGCACTATATTGGGGACCTAAAAAGGGAGCCCAATTTTAGAGAACTACTCATACCCCGAGCTATACTATCACCCACGGGAGGCTTCATACTCTCAAACTCACACGAATATCAGCTGGGCTATAGGAGCTATAGGTTTCCAAAGCTCAGCTGAGTAGTTAACCTGTAACCTTTTGGGGTATATAGAATCCTACCGGTCCTACCATAACTGAAAAGGTTTTACAACCTTTTTGGGGCTAGGGTAGTTTGGGACTTGAGCTGAAGATATAAGCCCTAGACCCTAAATGAGCCTGGCAAAAATCCTAAAGATCCCACCGACAAGTACAAGTGACGTGCTCGGAATTCTTTTCAGATCCGTGTAAAGCCAGAAAGCTTGTTTCGGGATTAGAGTTTAGGGTTTAGGGTTTAGGGCGAGAGAGAAGCCTGCTGCAAAAGGGTTTAGGGTTCATGTTTAAGAGGACCTTTTTGGACAGCCCGCCCCATGTGGGAGGTCCCGAACATAAGGGGTACCTAATTTTGGGGTCCTTGCAATCCTACAATTTAGGGTACTATATTCGGGTCCCCTATTTTCGGAAACCCCCATGTGGCTCGCAGGTGCAGTCCCTGTGCCTGGTTTTGGAAGGCACGAGGTTGCTCCTTGGATGCCGAGTCCAGTTTGGGGTCTTGGCGACCATGAGTTAGGGTTTAGGGTTTAGGGTGTAGGGCTTCGGGGCTTGGGGGTCTTGTGTAGCTTAGGGTTACGTGCACAGAAGCCAAACCCGAAAACATGAACCGTGCACATGTTTACAGAAGCAGGGGCCTGATTCTTCGATCTTTGGTTACTTGCCTGTTTGGACAGGAGGGGCTGAGAATAGGTATTTTCTTCTATGTGGGTCTCAAATGTGGTTGCTCGTATGCACCCCCAAAACCGCGCTTGCCATCGCCACCGCTACCGCTGCTACTTTTAGCCCAAGCTCGGTAGCTTTAGATTCCTAGCCCCAAACCCTAAGCCTCAACTCCGTAAGACCCTACACCTTCAATTTTTTTAGGTTTGGAGTTGTTAGAACCACTTTTTGCAGGAAAACTACAAAATAATTCATGGATCCTGCGCAGTCCCTAAATCCCGAAGGCCCGTATAGTAGATGTTAACCAGCACTTTTTTCCCCTCCCCCCCGAAATCCCAGGCAATAGCGGCTGGGACTGCACCTACTGCCACATGTGCCCAGAAGGCCCGCGGAGCCTCGACATCTCCGAGGGTTTGGAGTTTAGGGCTTTAGGGTTCATAAGGTTTGGGGTTAGGGTTTAGGGTTTGTAGGGTTCAGAGTTTAGGGAGTTTTTGGGTTTTAGGGTTTTCCCGGACCCCCCCCCACAACTACCCTCTAAGATACCCTAAGTAAGTACTCACTACTAATGACCATCGGGGCTCTAGCCAAGGGCGCTTAGGGGGTCTGGGTCGGCTTCAAGTTTAGGCAGTTGTGGGTTTAGACGGCAGATGCGGCAATGCGGCAGTCATCAAGTCCGGTTTCAAAACCCTAAACCCTAAACCCTCAGGGGTTTGAGGTTCATAGGGGTTTAGGGGTTGTTTAGTAACGCCGCTACCAAAACCCAACTCTCCAACACCAAGACCTAAACTTACATAGAACCTATCAAACTGTCTGTAAGGGTGCGATAGGAATGCGTAAGGCGTAAGGGCTTTACGGAGTTTATGAGGGTGTCACGTTCTGGATGGATTTATAAAAGGTTTATTGTGTGTACAAATGATTCATATGTGCTTCATTCTTGTTTGAAGGGTGTTGCGGACGAGGCATTAGGGCTTTGGGGCTCTGGTTTAAGGTTCAGCAACCTCTTATGCTCTTGGCGACGATGATAGGGGCGTTGATGGTGATTTCGGGACTTGTCTAGGCTCAATGGGGTTTAGGCTCTAGGCCTCTGTAGTGACATTGCCCAATCGCAAACCCTAAACGTATGTCCTTCGCTGCCTCTCTTGCGTTCACAGGTTCAGGGGATCGTAGTTTGCACCTATCTACGGCTTCGCAAGACTTCAGGGTTTAGGGTTTGGATTGTTTGGATAGTTTCGAGATGTTTCGAGTTTCAGCGCTTTTTTCGGTACACGAAAATCCTATTCTGTTATTAATTATTGAGGCATGGTAAGGCCCCTACATCACGGCATCACATTTGTTTTTTGACAGGTGTTGTCTGGCTTCGACGTGTGAGCCCAACCTTGAGGTCTTGTCGTCGCGGTCGTTTGGCCTGTCCCGTGGAACCCTAAATCCTCAATCCTTGTCCTTATGCTTGGGCTTGCTGGATATTTCAAGAAGCCGAAAGCCCTACACCTTCGCCTGGTACATCTTCATGACGAGGACTTGCGGTTGAAAGATGTTGAAGGACAGCTCGACGCGGAAAGGGCTTGAATAAGGAATCTCACGGCCTCACATCGTGATTCGGGCTGAATGATTTGAAATTATCAGAATGTCGCCGTAAATCCCTGAGGCCGTGAACCCCTTAACGCTGGAACCCTGGAACCATGCCTGCCAGGTGAACTGAAAGCCCGAAAGAAGGCAGCTGTGCTTCCGGGGTGTATGGATTCGGGTTTGGGGTTTAAGGTTTCTGGACTTGGGTCAACATTGTGTCAGGTGTATTTGTAGAGTAACGGGTTTAGGCTTGCCAGGAGAAGGGTGGTAAAAGCCTGTGAGGCAGTGGTGTCTCGAGTTCAGGGCTTAGGAATCTTAGGCTCTAGGGCTGTGCATTTTGTCGGAAATCTACAGCGTTGCTCTACGATTCCTGGTTCTTGGACGCCGGACGGTGCGGAGAGATAGAGCCACCGTTCGTTTTTGTTCCTGGTGTTCTTTGCCAAGGCTTCATCTGGGGGTCAAAATGTCTTCTAAACTCTGAGCTCCCTGCCCTGCCCCTCCGTTAACTTAACGGTGCTTGGGGGCTTCGAACAAGACATCCAAAACGTGGCAAGCCAAACATCCTGAAGCCCCTCTTTCTCTCTTTCTCGCGATCTCTCGCTCGCTCTCTCTCTCTCTCTCTCTCTCCCTCTCTCTCTCTCTCTCTCCCTCCCGCTCTCTCTCTGTCCACACGTACATACATATGTATATATATATATACATACATACATACATACATACATACATACATAGATATATATGTATATGTATGTGTGTATATATATATATAGACACATACATACACAGATTTATGCTGGACACCTTTGTTTCTATCCCAGCAATTTGAAACTTGATCCCCAATATCCAAACTCATAGGAACCCTTTGCAACTTTTAACAAGCCCGGTAAATCGCCCAACGAGCGAGGCGAAAGTGCAAGCAATCAGGATGGGTCGCTGGGCCTGACGAAGGTTAGACATGGAGTTGCATGTATGCATGCATGTATACATATGTATGTATATAGATATATAGAATGAATTATTGGAATAGAATTTTCTGGAGGGGGTTATTTTGTGGGAGCCGAAAAGTTCTTGCTGGTTGATATGGTTAAGTATCTAGAGGACCAAACAGTGCGGTACACACCATGGGGTTCGTACATTAGGTGCGATGAGAACTTGTAACAATTAAAGAAAAAGCAAGCGACCACGAGGAGCGTGCGAGGTGCACGCAGGATATTCCGCGAGATTTTGGAATGGGATTCAGCATTGTCAGGTTGGTTTATGGGTTCTTCATGGCTTTCAACATACCCCAGGACTGAATGTACTTGCAGAGCCGGTTGGCTTCGGTGTGTAAAGAGGTCCCAGTAGAATCCGGATGTAGGGCCTAGAGCATTGAGGGTGTATACTGTAGGGGTTCTTTATACGGCTCTACAAGGGTTCTTTGAGGATTGCACAAGTATTGGAGCGGCTCATTCGGGTGGTCAATTGCTGGCCTCGTGGTGGTCTACTGATGCTCGTGGTGGTGGCCGTGTTACAGTTTACAAATGTTTCCAATATTTCACACATGTATGCTCGTAATACCGTTTACAAATTGAATGTTTACAATAGTTCATACATGTATCGTCGTACCACAGTTTACAATAGTTCATGCATGCACACATGCACACACACACACATATATATATATATACACATATATATATATATTTATACATACGTATTCCAGTATATGGTCCCCTACGAGTGTTTGGGGATCTACGCTGGCATAATCGGATCCTGGTGCTTTAGGGCCAGCGGGGGTTTGGGCCCACCGAGTTTGTGCATGATGTGTGGGATGGCCGGATGAGCTAGCCTTCAACTTTCGGAGGACTGGGATGGGCGGCTGTTGCACTAGATTCTCCAGGTTTGTCTATCTCTCCCTCGTGCTTCTTTGTTTTGCGCATCGCTCTTTCTTTCGTTCTCCCCATTTCTCTCTGTCTCTCTCTCCGTGCTTCTTGTCCGACTGCTGGTCTTGCTCGGTCTCTCGGTGTCTCTCTCTCTCTCTCTCTGTCTCTCTCTCGCAGCCTTCGCGGACGTGCGTACGGTTTCCCGTCCAGACATTTGTGGAAACAAGGTGTTCGCACCAAGCATTGCGCCGGGGTTAATTTGGTGATTCTCCTGAATGTGCACCGGCTGGGGCTAATTCAGGATTTGCGCATGTTGGGACGTGCTCCGGATTCGGCAGAAAAAGTGGCTTGCAGCATGTTCCTACTACTGCTCCTCCTCCTACTACTACTACTACCACCACCACCACTACTACTATTATTGTTATTACTACTACTACTACTACTACTACTCCTACTGCTACTTCTACTATTACGACCACTACCACTACTACTGTACCGGGGCAAGGGTCTAGGGAGCAGACTATTCAGGGCGCCGGAAAGTGCTTGACCGGGGGCGGGCTCAGTATCCTGGTGCAACATTCGTGGGATCAGGTTCCTGTGGAAAAGGTCGTGTGAGATTCCCTAGAACTTAAATCCCTACGCCCTAAACCCTAATTATCTGAAATTCCAACTGAGGTGTTCTGGAGCCCGCTGGAAAAGCAGGGGCCGCCGCTCAAGTTCACAACCGCGGCGCATTGAAGCTGAACTCGCTAATATGAGCCCTCTAGGCAGGATCATTCATCCTTTCATCAAGGTGATTTAGAACTTTTACCATTGTTGAGTTACTGGGTTGCTCGTTTAATCTATGTTGGTTTGCCTGGAGGTCCTGCCCAGTGAGCACTCTTACAAAAACAGGTTCGAAGCTATAGCCGGACCTGTGCCGAGGACATCTGTAGCTTCTTTTGGCAGCCGGAGTGGGTTCCTGAATGTATCAACAAGTTGATTCATCATAAGATGAAACATGATAACCAAGAGTAGTCAAGTTGATAGAAAGGATTTAGCTATTCAGCTCATATGGTCCGAAAGCAGACACATACTGTTGTCTTGCGGCTGCTTCAACCCACGACCTCCATCGTCATGCTTCTTCCTGGCAGTAGGACAGAGAGCTGCGGTTGCTGTTGCTGCCGACCAGTAACCTGAGAGACTGTGAGACAGTCCAAGCACCGCTGAATTACATTCTCCACCAGTTGCCAGCCTTTTTTTTTTTTTTTTAATTTTTCATCCTCAACATTCCTCAAGCCAATACCTATAATTATTGGCCCCCGGAACTTTTAGAGTTAATGAGCTGTTCATACATGCCACTATCTCTTGCGTCTAAGCACCGAGCCAAAAACAAGAGACATCAAAGATCGGGACCCTTCCCAGCCAGAACTTTACGCCCTAAACTATGTTCTCACCACACGCATACCTGTAGCCGAAAAGACCTACCTTTTTTTAAGGAAGTATATACAGAAACCATAAGAAGGAACCCTAAAAAGGTAAGTCCTTTCGGTTTCAGGTAATAGCTGAGCACACTTCGTTGTGACTCGGACACCTCGCCCGGATCGTTCCCAGTTGCGAGACTCTGTCCTACCAGCACAGAGGGCTTTCAGCAATAGCTGTGAGAGACCGAGCCAGGGGGACGAAGCCACGCTGCGGCAAGTTTGCCTCTGTTTAGGGATACCTCCATAGCAATGGAGGCAGAAAGGGTTTAAGGTTCAGGGTGACCTCAAGCCTCTGCGGACTCATGCTTTTAGGCTGCAGGCCCAGAGCCGCTCTTAGATGAGGCTTTCAGGCGAGTTTGAGCCTTCTATAGGTTTTTGGAGGAGACTTCACCAGCATGGTTGACGAAATCGGGCCCGCTTCAGGTTGTTGTTTCAATGCGACCCAAACCTACTTTAAGTGGAAAAGTCTACTTCTTGGTGAGCTCTAGATCAGTTAGGAAGGGGTTGCAATGTTGGGCCGGATAGGAGGGTGAAGTTTAGAGGCTTCACTTCTGAAGAGTGTACCTGACCAGCTCTAATTCTAAGCTTTGGGTTTCAGGCTTAGAGTTGTGAGGGTTTAGGGAAAAGAATGCATCCCTACCCCAGGGTCCATGTACCCAAATAGATATACTTTGGTCTGAAAGTATTCCGTATTTGGGTACTTTGGGGCCAAAGTATATCTATTTGGCTACATGGACCCTTAGGGTACTGTAATGAAACCTTAGCCTTCAAAAGACCGCGGCACGTAAGTTTGCAAGGTCAGTAAAGCCAAGTTCTTCACCTACGGCGCATGCGATAACACGGCAAGACTCCTAAACCCTCATTCTGAAGGTATGGAGCTTTGCACCCTAAACGTTAACCCTAAACAGGGGCCGAAATAATTACAAATACTATTTTGGGGGTTCCATATGATGTAGTACAATATACCGCAAAGCCTTATTCTAAGAATTAAGGCCCCTACAGTACCCACCCAAACCCTGAGCCCCTAAAAGCCTAAAGCCGCACGCAAACCCTAATTAAGGAGTCGCAATAAGCCCTACTTATTCATATTCCCCCAGAGTCCCCATTCAAGTGTTGTAGACTATCACCTAAAATCCGTTTCAAATCGTTGAAGCCCCCAGCCCTACACCCTTTCCCCGACCTTACAGAACGCTTTGCCGCGGCCGGCCCGCCCCTGTCCGCGCGTAAGAACGCCTGCAGCTCGCAGACAGGCGTGTTGGCAAAAGCCAGGGGTTTGTCCATAAATTAGAGGGTCCCCGATATAAGCCCCCAATAAAACACCCCGAAACCCTAGACCCTAAATTATAGGGTCCTAGGGTTTGTAGAGAGCAGCTTGCAGGTTGAGACTTTCAAAGAGGAGCTTAGGGGATTTTTCAGTCTTTCACTGTCAGATTTCTCCTTCTTCCACGCCCAACACCCTAAACCCTAATGCCTAAACCCTGAACCCTAAACCCTACACCAACACCCTACGGCCGCCACCCGAAGAAGCGGTAGTCAGTGGAGATACATGGACGGAATCAGGCTTTGAGGGCGTGTGCATGAAGCGTCCGATAGCCTCAGGCTGAACTAATTGGGTGCTTGGGGCTTATACCTTGTGGCGTTTCGGTCTTATCAGAGTATCAGAGTATTTAGATATCTGGGCTCAAGTCTGGGACACCTGAACTCCTAATCGTCGGCTGTATCAAGCTGGAGCGCACAAAACAACGAAGACCAACTCCACATCGTGTCGTCTTGGAAATAAAACTACGAGCAGCACGGAGAACAACAGTCTTGACACGGGGCAGGTACAGAGCACCAAAACTACGATTGCTAATTCAACTGAAACTACAACGACCTGTCCTCCTCCTCTCCTACTCCGCCGACGACGACGACTACTACTACTTCCGCTACCGCTACTACTGCTTAGTTGCTGCTGGTGCTACAGAGATTACTGCTAGCATTAAATGCACTAATACTAGTACACACTGATTCTAGTTTTAGTACGATGAATTTTGCGGGTTTGTGGCGACAGTGCACAAAGCCCCAGCAGATGTCCGCAATTGGACTGCTGACCCGAAGAAAGAAACCTAAGCCTGAAGATAAAGGGTTTAGGGCCAAGTTTAGGGTTTAGGGTTTAGGGTTTAGGGCCAAGTTTAGGGTTTAGGGTTAGGATCGACTTTTCTGAGGATGTTCCGACATGACTGTGCGAGCCAAGCAGGAAATCAGAGGATCTGTTCGATTATTTCCTTTCAAGACGACGAGTGCCGTCGTTTAGGAAAGGGTGCCCGGTTCATGACCTGCAACAAATCACTTCAATTGAGCCCTCAACACGAACCACTACCAAGCTCACATCCTGTACTGTGCCGACTTTAGAATTGAATGTGTATCTAACATCGCCGCAGAAGTTTTTTGCTGCATGCTAAACTGTTCTGCGCCCCTCCCTCGAAATGAGTCAGACAAAAACGTGCAGATAGACCGCCACCCCTGGCCCGCAATCTTGACAGATCTAGCCCTGTTTGTATCTATAGCCCCGAATGCCACACCCTGAGACGTCAGCATCAGAATCCTAAACCCCAAGGCCTATACACCCTTAGACTGATTTGCAGAGGCTAGTAACAGTATTGGTCTCTTGGGCTTCCCACAAGCACCAGTTTCAACTGGACTATTGTGCCTGTCTCGGGCGTCGCGGCAAAAGTGTGCAGGTTGTTCTTTTCTTGGTTGTTTCTGTACGGGAGGATGGCTCTTAGGTGTCGCCTCCCTCGAATCCTACATCTCCTAAATCTTTTCTAACAGTAAAATCCTTACCTATCCAAAACCCTGAAACTATAAATCTCACATGAATACTTCAGCTTTTATGGCGTACTGTCGTTGACGGCTAGGGCAAGGGGTTCAGAATTTTTCGCCATCCTGCTGAGGAGCTGAATGAGGGCTTTGGAGGGGAAGGCGATTCAACGGTTTGGAGTTTTGGTGTTGAAGGTTGTTTTTACACGTTTATCGAGCTTAAGCGCTGAAGGTTTATGGAGATTTGGGGGCTCTGATGCGCGCAGGGTTTTAGCAGTTTTTTGCCCTGGGCAGCCTGAGGATCTAGGTGGTCCAACGCAAGTAAGTCGACATTTTTTTGGCAGGTCAGCTCAATCCCAAAACCCTACGCCCTACGCAAGCCCTAAGCCGCGTACGGTCTGCATGGGGGATGTTGCGGCTTCTGGGCTAGAGGCTAGAGGGTCTTCTTAGTAGCTGAAGTACTACACTCTACACGTTTTGGGATAGTATGATCCCTTATCTTGCTTATTATGAACTCAGTAACTTAAGTCTTGACCGACTGTGCATTGATCCCAAAGGGTGTGAACCCTGAAAAGGCGATAGTTCATGTTCCTGGGAGATGTAACGGCAGGAGCCTGCTTAGTTGATCGCGTTTTCCTTAAAAGGATGTAGGGTTTAGGGTTTAGGGGTTATATAAGGCTTTAGGGTTTAGGGCCTAGGGCTTAGGGTTGTTTTTTCCGGTTAGGGTTTGCAGCTCCATGCAAAGTGCGGTGAAATTGTATACTGCGTGTGTGAGGGCCATTTCCAGTGACCAGCCAAACACAGCAGCTAGAACCTCAAACCCAAATCTCTAAACATCTCTCTAAACCCTAAGCCCCAACTCAAACCATGGTAAATGTGCTCAAATGCCTCTTCTGGCATTTCTTATTTGAGCCCGGACAGGTTTAAGGGGTTGCCATGTTTGCCTCGCTGCGCTGCCATGGCACTGAAGAGCCGGAAGCTTGCCTGAAGTCGCATCTAGCGCCAAGTTGGGTTTAGGGTTTAGGGATATCTGTGGGTGCTGGTTTCAGCTTCAGGTTTTTTGTATGGGTATATCTAGGTCGGTCGGTAGGCAGGAAGTGCTTGGGGGCTTGAGTGGCTTAAGGTTTGGCTCTTGAGGGAGCTATGCCGTCTTTAAGCCGTGGGGTCTCGTGGGGATCTCTTGTTCAAGGCTTCGGAATAAACGCCGAGAGCCTAGTAATCTGTATATTGGGTCATTAGATTGCATGGGAAGAGTAACTCACTAAGCAGGTAATTACTTGGGCTCAGAGGATAGGTTCGGGTTGCTGTTCCAGCTTAATTAACCCGGCAGAATTGCAGCATAGTGGTGCTGCAGGGCTCGATAGGCAATTCCAGCCCCCACCCCCTACCCCCCAAGGTGGCAAAGCTTAATTGCTGAAATCGTTAGCGTGTTAAGAAGGCGCTCGAAAGGCCTCAAGATCAAAAGCCCCTCAGACCCAAAGCTGTGGCCCGTAAAACCTCCACCAATAAATGAAACTCAGCCTAAAGATCTGCCAAATTCTTCACTTCGGTCGTGGCCAACGACAACGAGCTGGTATGCGTGTCTTCACGCTCCCCGAACTATTCTAATCCAGGGGACAGGCTGCCCTGTGCACACCCTGAACCCTATTAACCCTTCACAGAGTGCCCGCCCTTCTTCGAAAGGGATTGACCGAATCATCTTTCAGTGCCCAAGAAGAAGCACATTCAGCCCAGCTCGACAGTGTCGGTCGCCAGAAATGCTGCCAAGTAACTGAATACCCAAGCATTCCTCAGAAACTGTCGGAGATGGGTGAATTCCCAGATGCAGATCCCGTAAGGTGCATCAACAGGTACTCCTAAACACAAAGCCTATATACCCTGAACCGAGATGCCATTTATGGCTCTTGCCTCGCGGTGCATTCCTGGCACTGAACCTCTCTGGATGTGGAGATGACGGCTCGGGCGGCGACTTGATACCGTGGGGCTTTAGATAGTATGAGGACCTCAATAACTATCAATACTGTTAGGGTTCCTAGACATAACTCTACCACCATGTGCTCCAAAGCACTGCTCAGTGATTCAAGCCCCTGTACTACACCATCAACGCTATAAGCTCAAACGATTTCCCGGCCGTGTACCTTTCGTTCAAGGCGTTTGCAACCTTTATCATTCTGCTAAATATCAGAACAGAAAGAATGCGAGCTGTTTTTGTTGCTGGCACCAGTTTAGGTGTTATCTTGACCATCATCACAATCATCATTATCATCACCATCGCGATTATCAAAAACTTCATATCATCACCATCATCATAACCACCACTATCATGATCACTATCTTCATGTCATCACCATCACCGTCATCATATTCATCATTTCACAATCACAATCACCACCACCATCATCATTATCATACTATTCATGTTCAGCTTCATCTTCAGCTCCATCATTTTCATCATCTTAACCGTCATCCTCATCATAATCATAATCATGACAATCGTCACGTCTTACCCCCTCTTCTTCACCACCAGTATGTTTACGATTCTTATGTTAGCTCTTTATGACTGTCTCTTTAAGGTCATTATCACTTGTGCCATCGCTGTCTCTCCAAGCACTCTAGCTGCTAGGAGAAACCGGCGTGCGTTGAACTACTCGCACACCCCCTCCTCCAATTTATGAAGCATTGTTTACTGCGAGCCTGCGCTGGCTACGGTCCTCCTTTTTCCCCCGACGCATTTGTCTGTTGGTAGAGCGGGTGCCGTGATGATCAATCAGACTCTCTAGACCTGTATGAAGCAGTCGTAGTGAGAATGAGGCACGACCTTGCAGCTTGAACCCACAAAAAGTACATCTGACCCTGTCAGTCCCAACCCCGACATTCTCAGGCATGCAAGACAAAAAAAGCCTATCAGGGACAGACTTTCCCAGGCGGCAAGAGAGTTTGAGATGGGAGTCGAGGGGTCGGGTGTCCGGGCCGAGTACATACCTGTCTTTTTTGGTCGGTTGCAGCCCAAAGTTGCCGATTAGCCGTGAGGCCGTTATGCCTCAGTATAGGAGTCCTTGTGGGGTTTATAGGGTTTAGGGAGTATACCGGCAACTCAGTTTGCGCTGCCCATCATCTGTTTGCAGTTCTTTCTCCATAGCCGAAAGGCCCCAAACTCGACCCAAACCCGGTGCACCCTCAACCGTACAGCTATAACACGAAAGCCTTGGAACGCGAAACCCGGAAGCGTCCATCTTCCCACACTGAGTCCTATATATAGCGTGCTTAAAACATCCCTTATATACGTACAGTACACAAAGAAGTAAGAATAGTAGATAAATAAATATCATAGACCTTGGTTAGAGTCTTAGAGGAGCCCGAACCAAGCCCTGAGATTCACCAATGCAACGTAGCATGTATGGGGTCCAGGATTTAGGAATTGGGGTTTAGGATTCGGGGTTTAGAGGGTCTTTGATGTGCGCCACTGAGGCACCTCAAGAGCCTGCTAAAGTCCTGTAAGTAGAGCGATCAGGGGACGTAGCAAGTGGGGGGGAGGGTGGCTGGATGCAGGAGTTGAGGGGTGTTGAGGGTCATGGTACTGAGAAGGGGTTGTAGCAGGTTGTAGCACTGCTGCCAATACGGTTTGATGGGCATCTATGGGGATGCCACAAAGTTGAAATTAGCAAAGGAGGAAGTTTAGGAAAGTGTTGCGTGAGAGTAGTGATTGATGTACATGCTGGCGAAGAGGAATGAGCGAAAAGCTCATCAAAGCCCAAATCTCAAAGCCGCTTTACTGCCGTTGTTCCTTTTTCTCCGACTCCCTTCTCAGACAACTTCCGAACCCTTTCAGAACCCTCAAGAACACGTACTAAGTAAGTATAGAGCTTCACAAGACATATAGGGAGTCCCGAAAACCTGTCTTCAGCCTTCAAGAAGAGTTCAGAAGCTCCAGAACAGATAAGAACACAGGAAAATGATAGAACAGCTTTATAAGGACTTGCTTTTTATACCTTTCAAGACTTCTGAAGATCCTAAAACCTTAAGCCTTAAACACGAAACATCCAAAAACAAAGTTCCTGAAGCACTAAACCCGAACAGCACCCCCAAGAAGCCAAGAATCCTAAAGCCGAAACATCCCACCAACATCCCCAACGTCCCAAACCCGAAACAGCCAAAGACTTGCAACAAATCAGAGCTCGCGGAGTTTGGAGGTCGTCGCTGCGACCTGGCCGCCACCATCGCAGCCATCCTCCTCCATCCCGAGGCACTGGGTTCTTGATGGGTTCTCTGAGGGTTGGTTGCGATTTTGGGGGTTTAGGGTTTGGAGGGTTTTGAGTTTTAGATAATAGGGTTTGGGGTCTTCTCTGGGGGAGGTCATGGACTGCGTCCTCTCCGCTCCATGGTAGTTCCATTTTTTGGTTGCCTGGTTTCGTTATTCTAGCTTGACCCAAGCCGGAGCTGCATTGGAGAGTTTTTGTGGTGCTCTCGGGGAGACACTATGCGGCCCCCAAACTTTCAACCCTGAATTCTTGTCATTCCCGAGATGCCCTAAACCCTTCGATCAATAATTAAACCAATATCCTTCTGGCATGTACGAGAGTGAGCGCCGAAACCCTTATTCTTCAAACGCGCTCCCTGTGGTTCGAGCGTATCAGCAAAGGCCAGGTTGAAACGCAAATTCGTGCTCAGGGTTCCTGATCATGTCGCAGCGCACATCGGCAGTCATGGCCATGGGTGGTTTGGCCGGCTTGGCGTGTCTTGGTACCGACGTTCGTAAACTTTTCAGGTTTTTGCCGTGATTTTACCACCTCTTCTCAAACTGAAATCAAGCCGCAACTGAGGTATTTGAGCTCGGGCAGTCAAACTTTCGCGGCCGCACCAGGGACCACGAACCTTCGCCAGCACACTGCCCAGACCGCGCAGGCGCCTCCATCCTCGGCGCCAACATCTCTGCCGGCACTGATGCTAGGTAGGCAGTTTTGAGATGTTAAAATTTGACCCTCTTACCTTACTATCATAGCTTTACTGGAAGTTTATGATAAGAGCACAGAGGACCTGATTGACTAAGATGTTTCAGAGGCGCTTCACAAAAGCGCCAGCCTAGGATCGCTGGCGGCGCGGTCCTCGCTGCGGCGGCGACCTCCGGACGTGCGGCCCGCTCGCGTGGCAGCACACCCCTCCCTACCAGCGTCATGCCGGTGAGGCAGTCGGCCACAGCTCGCAAGGCCCTCGACCAGTCCAGCCGCTACGCGGACCTGTCGCTGGATGAGGCGACGCTCATCAAGAACGGCAAGCACGTGCTGGTGGCCTATATCATGAAGCCGAAGGCGGGCTATGACTACCTTGCCACTGCTGCGCACTTTGCCGCCGAGTCTTCCACCGGAACGAACGTGAACGTGTGCACTACGGACGACTTCACCAAGTCGGTCGATGCCTTGGTCTACTACATCGATCCCGACAGTGAGGAGATGAAGATCGCCTACCCCAATCTGCTCTTCGACCGCAACATCATCGATGGCCGCGGCATGATGTGCTCCTTCCTGACCCTGTCCATCGGCAACAACCAGGGTCGCGAGCTGA
>CAJNJA010009066.1:273-12407 GCA_905231915.1 Symbiodinium necroappetens | reverse complement strand
GGGTTTAGGGTTTAGGGGTTGCTGGTCCTGTTCCAGGACTCGATTTCTTCCCTGCAAGAAGCAGTCGAGGTCCTGAAGAAGGCCTTCGTGATTCTGATGTGACTTGCGAGTCCATGGGACAGTTCAAGGATGCCCACAGACAGCTGATGCTGCGGTTGCATCCTGACCAAGTCAGGGACACCAGGGCAGAAAGGTTCTTCGGCGATGGAGGTCAGCAGGTGGCATCGGTTGCCTTTGGCAACATGAGCAGTCCTCCAGCCTTCGTTCCAGCATCCGGAGAGGCGAATTCACAGCGCCCTGCAACCTCCGCAGAAGTTCCTCGAGACTATATATGCTGGTGCTCGCACAAGCACTGAACCTCCTGGTGCTCGCACAGGCACTAAACCCAGCGGTAAGCCGACGGCGTTCCACGTTGATGACACTGGGAAGCACATGGACGAGATTGAACCGGGAACTCGAATGTGGCGTCGACATGTGAAATGCACATACTGCGACAACGTCACGGTTTCTCCGTGGGGGACCTGGGGCAGTGACGGCTTTGTTCAAGCACATCTGCGTGCCCAAGGATGGGGGTTAAGGGGTTTAGGGGTTTGGGGTTTTAGGGATTAGGGGTTTAGGGGTTTAGGGTTTAGGGTTCAGGGTTTAGGGGTTTAGGGTTTAGGGTTTAGGGGTTTAGGTTTCAGGTATCTAAACGTATGTAAGGGCATACCAACTACATCGAAGTACCGCACCCGACCCTAGAGGCTAAGCCCAAGCCACGAAAGGCAACAACATAAGGAATCAGTAAACACAGGCTTTTGTGGGCTTTCGGCAGGGCTTTAGGGGTCTAGGGTCTAGGGCTTGGGTTTAGGGTTTAGGGTGTAGAGATCCTGGAGACGCTCCTGCTGTTGGGAAGGGGCTGCCGAAGCTCTTTCTTCCAGATGTTCAAGTGGAGACCCCCCGAGCACTGAACATGATAGTGGATCCGTAATCCCTAAACCCTCAACCTCAAGCCGGGCAGAGTCCAAATGATGTACAGGGAGTGTGTAGAGGCCCAGCGTCCCAGCACTGGCATACACTTGTAAGCCCCAAACTAAGTACACCCAGCTCTTTTGCCAGAAGCCCTGTGGACTGTAGAAGTAGGTTTTGCCATGCTGGTGTACAAAAGGTATCATGAAAACCATAAGCTGCGTCAAAACAAAGCATTCTGAATACCATAAGCTGTGTCAAAGGACATAACCTCCGCTACTATATCAAACCCTAAACGGCCCTAAACCCCCCTAAACCCTAAACCCTAAGCCCCAAACCCCAAACCCCAACCAAGCTGCAACTCCAAAAGTTCTCTGACGAAAGTTCCCGCCCGGACTCCCTTAAGAAACCCCGAATCCCCTGAACCGCTCGAGTTTCGGGTTTCTGCACTACACAAGACATAATTAAACAACTGGTGAGAGGGTGGGGGTTCAGCTGTTTAGGGTTTAGCTGTTTAGGGTTTAAGGTTTAGGGTTTAGTTGTTTCGGTTTTAGGGTTTAGGGATTGGTGATGTTTACTTTTAGGCTCGAAGCTCCAAGGACCCCTGCACTGAAAAACCATAGGATCCCTGCTTGATCTGTGCTACGCCAACGCTACGGTCCCTCAGAAGCCATGGGTTCTTAGTTACATGCACAAGCTCAAAAGAAACGTCAAACCAAGAACCTTCAAAATCAAAGCCCAGAAGCAGTCATCTAAGCCCTGGATCCCAAGCCAAAACCCAGAAGCTTAAACCCTAAACCCCAAACTTAGAACCTTAAGCCCTAAACCCCTAAACCCAGAAACTTCAGCCCTAAACTCTAAACCCCAAACTTAGAACTTTACGCCCTAAACCCCTAACCTTCAGCCCTAAACCCTAAACCCAGAACCTTAAGCCCTAAACCCTAAACCCCAAACTTAGAACCTTAAGCCCCAAACCCCTAAACCCCTAAACCCAGAACCTTCAGCCCTAAACCCTAAACCCCAAACTTAGAACCTAAACCCGGAACCTTCAGCCCTAAACCCTAAACCCCAAACTTAGAACCTTAAGCCCTAAACCCCTAAACCCAGAACCTTCAGCCCTAAACCCTACACCCAGAATCCTGAACCCAATAGCCCGAAACCCAGAATCTACGCCTGTAGGACATTTTCAGGTGGGTAGTTACCGTTGTAGGAGCCTTATAGAAGGTCTAATATACCTTATAGAAGCCTTATTATAGAAGCCCTATATACCCTAAACTCCCCACCTGTAGTTTCCCCTAAACCCTAAACCCCTAAACCCCTAAACCCTAAACCCCTAAACCCTAAACACCCGTCCTGTAGTTTCCTCTGTCGCTCAGGGCTTCTTTGTTCGACGCATCGCAGCGCAAGTCCTCGGGGCAGCTCCGTGCCAGGGCCTCAGAAGAGCCTGAGCCCAGGTAGCCTACACTTTGGGATTCACCGACTGGGATATAGGGTTTAGGATTTATGGTTTAGGGTTTAGGGATTTAGGATTGAGGGTCTAGGGCTTTAGGATTGAGGGCTTAGGGTTTAGGATTGAGGGTTTAGGATTGAGGGTTTAGGATTTAGGGTTTAGGGTTTATAGGGGCTTTTTGGGTCATGCGTACTACCACCGAGCAGCAGCGTGGTGTAGAGATAACTTAAATATCTTCGGTAGATGGGCCCTCTGGTTCGTCGTTCCCAGCGACTTCTCAACACCCCTTAGTTACACAATAGACCTTCAATGCAACACGAATCGCTGTCAATTGCAAGTGGAGCTAATCTAGACCCTCCATCTACCCTCTATCAGACCCTAAATGCCCTTTATTTGGGACTTAAACCCCAAACCCTAAACCCAAAGCTGGGACCACGATAACCCCCACTGGAGGGTACAAGGAGGGGTCCTGGAATGTGGGAGTCTCTGGTTGGGGGTTCCTTTAAAGGGATCTATGAGGGTTTAGGGCTTAGGGGGTTTCTTTCAAGGGATCTCTGAGGGTTTAGGGTTTAGGGTTGTAAAAGTTAACTCTGTGTAAACTCTAGGGCCCCCTATGTTGGATCTGACCTGGGGCTGTCTGGCTCAAGGGTGGTGGGGGTTCGCGTGTTCGGGCCGCGGGCTCGACAGTTGAATCGACAAGCCGGAGCAAACAGCAACAACATCTATTCTTATTGCTCCTACATGGGTTGGTCTCTAAATTAGAGTCCGTTTTGGATTCCCAAAAATAGTACGGCACGTATAAAAAGGACCTGAAAGGGACCCTAATATAGAGAACTATTCATGCGAGGTGCTGAAAGCTACCCCTACCCACCCTCAGCAACAAGCAAGACTGCTCCAATTATGAACCACAACTTAACCTAAACCCTAAAGTCCTAAAGTTACATACCGTAAACCCTAAGACCCTAAGCCAAAAACCCTCGAAACCCTATGATGATAGCAACTAGCCTGGCGCTTCGCTTAGGATGTACCTCTGGAGCTACCAACTGGAGACCGCAAGAGGGTGCTGCTGAATGCCGTGCCCGAGCAAAGTTATGCAGGGTCAAGGGTTGAGGAGTCTAGGGCATTTGGGAGGGTTTGGGCGTTGTAGGGTCTGGGGTTTAGGAGTTTTCGGTTTGGGGTTTGGGCGCCCGATGCAAGAGCTGAAGTAGTTGCAAGACGAATTGCTCTGTAGCCCATGCTTACAAACCAAGGCATGGGTATGTCGGAGGTCCTGATAGGTCCTCCCCAAACACCAACCCTAAACCCCAAACCCTAAACCCTACGAAACCCTAAACCCTAGGCCCTAGGGGCCGTGAACTAATATCCTGTTTGGGGTTTAGGGTTTAGGGTCTAGGGTTTAGGGTTTAGGGGTTTAGGGGTTCAGGGTTTAGTAGGGGTTTAGGGGTTAGAGTTTTGGGTTTAGGGGTTTAGGGGTTAGGGTCCTATTCTCTACACCTCAAACCCAAAACACAAATCCAAGACTACAAGCCTTAAGATATCAGCAATTCCTCAAAGGTCAACACCCCAAGACTCCAATATGGCACCTTAAGACCTCGACAAATCCCAAAACTGTTGCCATGGAAGCGTTTTTTGAAACCCTGCGGGATTTCTACAAAGAGCCGTATAACTATAACTATAACACCCTAGGCCTACCACGTCCACCAGAGCCGGGTATTGATCCTCTCTCTGCTGCCGAGCGTGCAGCCGCCCCTGGCCGGCGTCCCATGGTCGTCAAGTGTCCTTGAGGGGTTAGGGCCGGTTAGGGTTTAGGGTTTATGGGTTAGGGGTTTAGGGTTCAGGGTTTGGGGTTTATAAAGGGTTTAGGGTTTAGGGTTTACTGCCTGCATGGGCTATAGAAAGGGTTACCGGAAGCTTTGTACACGGCCTACTGCACTAATCTTTAGGCATCATGTTCGGTTTAGCTTTAAGACTTGAGGCTCTCGGGCATCTGCATCAGGTGTCCAGAGGTTTTAGAGGTTTGCGGTTGAGTGTAATAGGGTTGATTAGGGGGTTCGGGGTTTTGGGTTTAGTGTCAATATAGGGTTGATTAGAGGCACTGCGCGTGCTACAAGGGTTCAAGCCGGGTTCTCTGGGCACCACTCAGGCACGATGCTCGGTTGAACTTCGGTGGCTCTGTGGCAGAGGTATATCGACAGCTAGTTAAATTCATGAACAAGTAGACAAATTAGCCAACCCTTAGATAGGTAAGTCAATGAATGACGACGCAAATAAGTCGATACGTAAATATATGTCGTTACTATTTACTTTGGTTTGGCTTAGTGTTTGTTGTTTTCCGCTGCAGTTTTGGCCCCTTAAGGGGCTAGTAGCAAAGGGTTTGAGGTGTAAAGGAGCTGGATTTGGACGACTTGGGTTGTCTTCTTTCTGTGTTCAAAATTTGTTGAGTTTTGGTTTAGTCTCATGCTCAAGTGCGTAATGGTTAGAGTCAGGATTTAGAGTTTAGAGGTTCAGAGATTTCGAGTCTAATGAGGGTTCGAATTCAGGGATTGGGCCGCAGCAAGCCTAGACATCTCAAGCTTCATTCGGTGCGTGATATTGAATGCCAAACATGGGGCTGGCGGATTGAGTTTGCAGCCCTCGTTTCGGTCTGTACACATAGGCTCCTAAGTAGTACCTTTTTGTGGTTTATATTTACGTAGAATCCTATAAGGTAATCCCAAAAAGGAAGTACTAATAGGAGCCTATGGGTAAAAAGCCATAATGTGGCATTGTAGTTCGTGTGTAGTTTACCTCGGGTGAAACTTCCCCCAGCCCAAAGCAGCTCCTGTTTGTACCTGCAGTCTCCATTGTAGTTCCTTTTGAGGGTTACCTGTGAGGATCCTTAATATGAAATGGTTAAACCAAAAAAAGGAACTACAATGGAGACTCTATCGGTATATCTACATTAAGGAACCCTAAACCCTAAACGCTCAACCCCTAAACCCCTAAACCCTAAACCCTCAACCCCTAAACCCCTAGACCCTAAACCCCTACACCCCTAAACCCTAAACCCTAAACCCCCCTTAACACTACCTGCAGACCCCGAAGTTCCCAAGATCTGCGCCAACTTCTCCGACCGCAGCGTCTGGATCTCTGAGGCATGGGATGCTTGAGCCTTGCCGGGTTTAGGGTCTAGGGTTTAGGGTTTTAGGGTTGAGGGTTTTAGGGTTTAGGGTTTTAGGGTTTAGGGTTTAGGGTTTTAGGGTTTAGGGTTTAGGGTTTTAGGGTTTAGGGCTTAAGATTAGAGTTCAGGGTTTTAGGGTTTAGAGTTTAGGGTTTTAGGGTTTAGGGTTTGGGGTTTGGGGTTGGGTTTAGGGTTTTAGGGTTTAGGGTTTTAGGGTTTAGGGTTTAGGGCTTTAGGGTTTAGGGATTAGGGATTTTGGGTTTTGGGTTTAGGGTTCTGTTTCGGATTTCATTCCGGTAGCTTCAGCGCAATGTTTCCATAGGCCAGAACTTGTGTTGCCAGTACGACCAGCGAGTTCTATCGCTTCGCCTATTTGTTGCCTTGCCGGTATCATTTTGATCAAATTTGCCAGGGCCTGCAGAGTTTAGTTTGGTATGAGCTTCCCGGGCTTCAGTGTGTCTTGTAGGCTTACAGAGGCTTCCATAGAAGCGAGGCATCTTTCTGTGTCCCCACTACATGCATGCTGCAGACGTCACAAAACATGGCTTTTTTGCTTGTCAGTGGTTGGGGTCATACCACGAGGCTTGTTTCCTTGGGTTTAGGGCTTCATAGCCATTCGCGGCGCAGGGACAACACGACAGCCCGTGTGCATGTATACGTATTTATGTAAAGACTTCTTCAGATATGACGCTGTAGCTTGATCTCCGAAAGTCTTTAGGGTATAAGCGCTCCAGTGCATAAGATAAAAAAATAGAAGGCAAGAATGTACTACACAGGAACCTAGATATAGAGTCGGGGTCCTTAGACCAAGGGCTGATACAGGCGCCCTCGTAATTGGAGTAGGATTTTGTGGCCCCTAAACCCTGAACATCAACCCTAAACCCTAAACCCTAAACTCTAAACCCTAAACCCTAAACCCTAAACCCTAAACCCTATACCTATACCCTCAACCCTAAACCCTAAACTCCAGACTCTCCGACAGGGAAAGGCTGGGCCAACACCCTCGAAGCCTTGCTGCGATCCTGATCTCGGCCTTCAGAAATCGAAACCCCACACCTCCATTCAGAGCCTCAACGCCCCAAACAATCCCAACGCATCGTTTAAATAGAACCCCCACACCTTGTTAAGAACTTCACAATGCTTGCAAATTCACAAAACATATACAAGTTCTGAAAGGTCTTCCAAACATACAAAGCCTTAGAGGAGAAGTGGCTAAAGACGAGTAGCTCTTGAACGTAAAGAAGCAACGATACCTTCAAGCATCACTTTATGCAATCCTCAGAACTCCCGAGAGGCCGAAACCCCTCGAGAGGCCTGGCAGGGGTCAAGCTCCACTCCGCGCAGCTTCGTGCGTCTGGCTGCAGCCCTCGGCAGGGTTTTGGGGGGTTCTAAGGTTCGAGCTTCTGGTTTACCCTTCACCCTGAATCTATTACGTAGTGGCTGAGTAGGTAACCTTCAACCTTTTGGGGCTTATATAAACCTACTATAATTCGAAAGGTTAACCTTCTTTGGGCTGAAGTACTCGGCCCCTAAGATTAGAGCTTAGGATTCAGGGTTCAGCCGGGTTCACCGTGAATCTAGAATCTAGACTCTGAGCTCAAAGAAGGGGGTTTTGAGGGGGTATGGTTTCTCAATGTTTCGGAATTGGTCCGAACATGCGGTTCAGGGGCGTAGCTTTGATGGTGAATGTGTTCACCCCAAGCGTCAAAAACCAAGCGGCAATTGGCGGTTGAATCTTGGACACTAGCAGTTTTAGATTCGCAGCTAAGGGAGTATGCCTATTAATGTTGTTCTGGGATTCTGAAACTTGGGCGCGGTTCAGTCTTCGGTGCTGAGGGCTAGCCATTTCGGGCTAAGGTACTCAACCTCTAAGCCATCAAAAGGGAAACGGCGCTTGTGAGTAAGGAATATCCTACTCCACAAGCTCTACATGATGGGTTCCGGAGAGTGAGAGATTAAACCCTAAACCCTGCAACCCTAGAACACTAAACCCTAAAGCGAATACCACAGGATATACGATCGATCAACTTCCGATGCGTGAAGCCTTGGCTCAGCCTTCGCGCAATCGAACTAACCCACGACCCTCCTTGTACCCTCAAATAGGGGTATATGATGGGTTTAGGTTTTTAGATGGAGGGTTTAGGGGGTATCTGATCCCAAATAGTGGGCAGAGTGGTCTAATAGTGGGTAGATGGAGAAGGAGATGATTCTTTGGATTAGAGGCTTGTTTAGCTATCAAGGGGTTGAGCTACAAGTACTTAGCTGTGTAAATACCAATGCCTGTATTTGAGCCGAATCCCTTAACCCTCAGCATTAAACCCTAAACGTCAGGCCGTAAGCCCCTGTCCCTAAACTTTGCAATCAGCAGCCACGGTCGCTCAGCACTCGGATTCCAGCTATTACAACGAAAGTTCTGTGTCCCGAGAGCTTAGGTTCAAGGCAGAGGTTCGGTTTTGTGCTTTCTGGTTCCAAGCCCGAAGCTTCCAAGGACCTTATAGTTGGGGCCCTAGACCCGTAAGGACCCAATAATAAGGTTCCTGGAAGCATCGGGAATCATACCGCCAGCCCATCCACTAGACTCCTAGACCTCTACACACGTACACCGTCACACACTAGCATCGTCCCATGGCAATGCCATGTCTGCGACCGATCTGCAGGTGCGCTCCCCAAGCTTTCGGCTGTAGGTCTTGAGTTTAGGGTTTAGGGGTTTAGCGAGCCGTTAAGCCTACAGTTCCTCTACTACCCAAGAACCCTAAATGCCAAACCCGCAAACTGTAAGTTCATCCTTGAGACTTATGATTCCACTTTCGTTTAGGCTTCAGTCGGCGATTACTCAGAGTCACTACAAAGTTTCTTGGAGATCCGTTCTGTTTTGACACTATAGTCACTAGCGCTCAGCGTGCAGGGTAGAGGCTGTTTTCCCCGCCACTTGGAGCGGTTCAGGTTTGGCATGTCGTTTTCCTAAACCCTTAAACCCTAAACCCCTAAACCCCTAAACCAAAGCAGGCATCATCATGGCACTAGCGATGGTTACGGGCAAGTGGCGTGTGGGAGAAATCGGGTCGGGTTTTCAGGGCTTAGACTTACATGTAGTCTCCATTGCAGTTCATTCTTGGGTTACCTTTCAGGGTCCTAAACATAAAATTGGCTAAAGCAAGGAACGACAATGGATACTAGAAGTAGGCCTATGCATCAGCTGGGCGGGATGCAGTCATGCCTTGCCGCCGGATTTAGGACGTGCCGGAATCGGTTGTTGTTAATGTCGTCTGGTATTGACGTGCTGAATTAAACCAAACTATGGCTGGTGTGTTGTTTCTGTGACGCTTAAGCCCGTTACGCTGTACAACGCCTTCAATCTTGTTATTGTTGTTGGTAGTGATGGTGCGGCTGTTGCTAATGCTGCTGTTGTTGGCATTGGCCTTGTGTTGCTGCTGTCGTTTTTGCTGTTGCGGTCATCGTTGCGGTGGCAGTGGTGGTGGTGGTGGTGGTGGTGGTGGCGGCGGCGGCGAGCTGCCGGTGACTTCTGTCATGGTTGTAACGACCACCGCCGCCGCCGCCACCGCCACCGCCACCACCACCACCACCACCACGACTACCACTTGTACTGCTGCTACCACCGCTGCTGGTTGCACTTGCTGCTGAAGTCATGTAGTACCCTTCCTAAGTTCAGTGAGCAACCCAAACCCAATTATCCGGAAACATATTCGGTATCCTAAATCCTAAACCCTTAAACCCTGAACCCCTAAACCCAAAACCCCTAAACCCTTAACCCCTAAAGCCCTAACCCTAAACCCCTGAACCCTAAACCCTTAACCCCTAAACCCCTAAACCCCCTCTAAACCCCAAATCCCGTAACCCCTAAACCCGAAACCCTGATAGTATGATACAAACCCAGACCACGGTTGTACATGTGAGCGTAGAGCTTGCGGTTGCCAGGTTCAGAACGATCTCGGAGCTACGATTGAAGCTCCTTGGCTAGTGTTTAGGGGTTTAGGGTTGTGGTTTAGTGTCTTGTTTGGAAGAGTATCGTATAGTATAGTACACTTTATAATATCATGTAGTCTAAGAAACTTTTTTGTTTCATTTTGACATGGTAGCGCATAGGAATACACACGATGCATGTGTATCATAAAGTATGCCTTTAATGTCGGGGCCTTAATAACAAGAATAGGGTTCCTTATTATAATTATAGCATAAGAGACCCCCAAACCCTACTCTAATTATTTAGGCCCCTATATTAAGCTTGCCTTCAAGAACATCCCAGATCCTGCTTGACGACAGCCTACACGTGGTCTATCCAGACAGGACCCTGCAAGCAAGTAACCCTAAACCCTAAACCCTAAAACCCTAAACCCCTAAACCCCTAAACCCTAAACCCTATCCAGACAGGACCTTGCAAACAAGTGCGGGAGCGATCGGAGCCATCCTGTCCGTCACTGCCCGTCTCCGCGATGATCCTAAGATTTGCGAGACCTGTTCCGTCGACTTGCCAGGACCGGGTCTATAAGCTCCTTATAGGGGTCGCTAGAAGTACCCTATAGCCTAAACCCCAAAACCCTAGACCCTAAACCCTAAACCCTTTTTTAAAAAAACTAAAAGGCTTGTTAGGTTAAGGGAGATAGGGCTTGGGCTCCGCGCTTGGACTCTGGAGTTCCGGAGAGACGTTGCTATGGAAACAGGCCCCCCCATCGAAAACAGAACGAAGCCTTAGCCAGGTATATTACAGCATAATATTGTTTATTTTTATATTCTGTGATATCACATTACATCATATTATATTATATTATATCATATCATATCATATCATATTATATTATATTATATTATATTATATTATATTATATTATATTATATTATATTCTGTTATATCTTATCACATGATAGCATGTACACCAATGAACCTTGAGACAGGCCAAACGTGAGTCCCTAAATCGGCAATCGCCCCGAGTGGAGCTGCAGACAAGACGAGCCCAAGACTAACCTAAAAGGCGGCCATGAATAACTATTAGGGTTTAGGGTTTAGGGTTTACTATCAAGACCAAACCTGAACCACCCAAAACTGTCTAGAACAGTCGCAATTTTTTGGGTGTTGCCTAAACCCCGAAACCCAAACCGTGCCTACTCCGGAGGTTGGGCTAACCCTCGAGCTGAAGTCAAGCCGAAAAACCTAACCATAAACCATTTTCCTAGCTAGTATATGGGAGACCCCTTCAAAGGGGACCCTTCTTAACCATACTTCTGGCTCTCTTAAACGGGATCTTGTTGAGATGTTCTATATCCCCAAGGGTACCGGATTCCCCTAGTCCTCACTCCCACATGTCCAAAGAATCAAGGGCCTTAAACCCTGAATCCCTACATCTCTTGATCACAGACCTCATATCCTTAAACCTGTGTAGAACCAGGACAAAGCCAAGATAAGGAAAACAAACCCAAATCCCAAGCCCTAAACCTTGCTTGTCTGGCGGGACCCAAAATCGACTTTTCGTGGCTGAACCTTAGGACTTTGAAGGTCTTGCTTTTATGTTGTTAGGCTTCTTTAGGGTTCCTGTTATGGATGCAGGGCATGGTGTTCTTAGTATGGGGTTCAAAACCTTTAACTTTCAGAACGGGTGCTAAGTGCCCTGAATTTCACCCCCTTCTGGATAAGAAAGCCCAGTGGTTTTGCTAAGGCAATCCCCAAAGCCCGCATGAAGCCACCTATGGACCAGCAGTGACCTTAGGGTTTAGGGGTTGTGGGTTCAGGGTTGTGTTGGACCCTTAGATGATCAAGCGACACATAACCGTAAAAGTAGAGCCTCTATTAAACAAACATGGTTAGTTGTTGAGCAAAACCGGGACCCAAAACGTGTCGAATAATAGCCTTTTTAAGTGTGTTGCGCCATCACCTTGCCGACTTTTGGGGGCTTCGGCTAACCATATATAACCAAAGCCTTAAACCCTAAACCCTATGATGCCCAAAATCTTAAACCCAGAAAGCTTAAACTCTAACCCCCCCTAAACCCTAAACCCTAAACCCTAAGATTTCAAGACCCGAACCCTTAAACTTTCGAACCTTAAACCCAGAAAGCCTAAACCCTAAACCCTGAAAACTCTAAACCCCCTCACAGGACCCGGGCTCTGGTTGGCATCGGAGATCTTCGCGTCCTTCGGTGGCCGGGTGAAGGCTTGGCTTCGGCAGGACCAGGAGCGCTCGGTTTAGGGCTTAGGGCTTAAGGGTTTGAGGTTTAGGGGTTCAGTCGTTTAAGGTTTAGGGTTCAGTCTTTTAGGGCTTAAGGGTTTGAGGTTTAGGGGTTCAGCCGTTTAAGGTTTAGGGTTCAGTCTTTTAGGGCTTAAGGGTTTGAGGTTTAGGGGTTAAGTCGTTTAAGGTTTAGGGTTCAGTCCTTTAGGATTTAGGGTTTAGGGGTTTAGGGGTTCAGGGTTAAGTCGTTTAAGGTTTAGGGTTCAGTCTTTTAGGATTTAGGGCTTAAGGGTTTGATGTTTAGGGGTTAAGTCGTTTAAGGTTTAGGGTTCAGTCCTTTAGGATTTAGGGTTTAGGGGTTTAGGGGTAAGTCGTTTAAGGTTTAGGGTTCAGTCTTT